>JAABOM020065240.1:0-41242 GCA_011800125.2 Solanum clarkiae | reverse complement strand
AATTTCGCCCCGTAACACTATGTCAACGTCGCGCGTGGGGCGCGAACATGTGTATTTTGGTGAATTTTCTCAAAACACGTTGAAAAACTGATTTCTATGAAAATATACATAAAACACATTTGTCAAGTGCGTTTTATGTGTAAATTTTCATAAATCACTTTCCGATCGATTTTTCAAACCCATAGAAAAATTTTGACAAAAGTATAAGTGTTGGTCTGCGTCCCAGGCGCATCATACATTGGGCGCGGGTCAAGACTGTCTCAAAATTAATTAGCAAAAATTATTTTACGATCCGATTGCTCTAAAATCAGGCCAAAATCATTTTCCCACTCAAATTTTAGTGTTGATCGCAAATCTGGTCTTGGATTTTCAATCAGAGCTTGGGAAGACGCGTTATGCGTATGATTCTATTCTAGGGGCATTTTGGTAATTTAATGGGGTGTTACATTATCTCCCCCTTGGGATCATTCTCCTCAAATGATGAGTAAAGGCATGATTAAGGCACGAATAATGATCAAGACTCATTTCAATGCTCAATCAACCAATAAGGACAGTCACAAGTCACTCAGAATAGATAAATCGGTTCAGATCAAGAGTAGAGATATTCTCTTAGACATATTCACCATCAAGCACGAATGCATCATTGAAACTCAATCAATTCAAAATGTGTAAACACATTCAACAATTAGTCTTTCGAACTCAAGAAGGAAACCATCAACTCCAATGGAGAATGGGACCATCGATACATAAGACTCTATGTACAACTCTCAAGCTTAAGACCTCATCTCAATTGTGCTCCCTTTAACGACACTCTACTCTATCAACTTAAACTCATAGCTCCTATTCAAAACTCTACCTATACACATCCCCTTATTCCCTTCAAGCCTATCTCTGAGCCTCAAAGTGTTATTGCTAAGATGATCATATCCATACAAGGCTAACTCTCAATACTTAACTTTATACTTTCTCAGGGACTTTCCTTAAGAGATCCCTAGTCCTCTTGACTACCCCCTTATCCTTACTTCAAACCTTCATCACAAAAGTCTTCAATAGTCTATCATCAATACTTACATAATAACAACCACACATTCAAGACTACCACTCTAACCACTTCAACTATGTCTTAGAATCTTCAATCCTACTTAACACTTCTACCTCCACTATTTAATGAACTCTCACTCAAAGTCACACCCACATACTCTTACCTATCTATTGCACATCATAGGGTCTCATCCCTCTACCTATCCCTATCTCTATCCCTACATGACACAAGTTTAACACTAATATCACAACAATGCTACATTCACTCCTCCTCATCTATCCCCACTCTCAGTCTACTACTATAAGCATCATAATTCGGACCTGGAGGAATTCATCATCTCCCCCTTGGAGAAATCTCAAATCAATACCTCTCCATGCAAGGTAAGCATGAATACCATCAAGAACTCAAATACTCAAATACTCGAATACTCATTCTCAAGAATAGACTTAGAACACGATATCTAGAGTTTAAAATTTATCTTCAACATCATTATTAGGCACGGATACCATCAAGGACTTTCATACTCAAGTACTAGAGGCCCAAAAGGAATATCAATTCAAGGATAGGAAATCAACTCTGTTATCATAATTCAGGAGAACTCATTCTCTCCCATCATCCGTAACTCGTCTACTACCATCAACAATGACATAATAGTTCGAAGGTCAATGTATGCATAAGATGACATCAGAATCAAGAACTCTCACTCTTTCTTCTCAACTATCATCCTTTTACTATCATCAATACTTCTATTAAGACCGAAAGGCTGGAATACTCAAAGGGCTTGAAATGGAGATCATTAGCACGATTCAATCGAGAAAACTTATCTGAAATATATTCATAAAGAAGTACAATCTCTCTCATCTGTTAAGACTCATTCTGAGTTCACAAGACTATATGTAGTATAAAACTTAGGTTGCATCTCATTTAACATAGGAATGGAAGCACTTAGATCCATAGGGAAAGATCAAAATTATGAATGACTTCATCGCTTTTCATCCTCACAACTCGAGTTATAATCAAGAAGTAGTATATGGGAATAGGTCATAGGCATTGCAGTCGCATACCAAACGTGAAGGGAATATCACCTCAACGAAAGAATAAGGAACGTATGATATGACAAAAACTAATGTTTCATCTCGATCAGCCTATCTCTATCAAACTCAAGATCTACTTTGGTTTCTCACGTCATCTCCCCCTTAGATTAATGGTCGTCTCTCTAAGTTTGTGAAATCAATACTCTATACTAGGCCATAAGCACATATCTCCACACGGTTGGGGAATCACTATCCATAAGAATATCTCAAACTCTTCTGTTATGCTATAGTCCCATATATATAACTAGCCACTCAAACTCTTTTTAACAAAATCACTCTTAGCTCTTTTCCTGTCTCTATGGAAATCTATTCTATATTTATTATTCTTATGGCATAAATAACCACTTCCCACAACTCTCATAACCTAACCTCTTCTTTTGCTTGCTAAGACTCAACTTCTATGCTCTCATAAACTTATTTGTATAAGACTTAGACTATAATGGTAAACTCTTCATCATCTATCCGTAAACCCCAATCAACTTAGTTGCTCGGGATGACATAGAATACGTACCTCAACCTACTTCATATTGAACTCAATGATATTGTCTAGATTCTAATAGCAGTTATAACTAAGAGCTTCACACATCTTTACATAATTATGAATACACATCTCAAGTCTCTTCTTATCTATTGAGCTATCCTCATTTCACTAGTCTTACCAAAGGGGCATTTGTACCCTACCCGTAACATCACTTTCCTTTAATTTAGCATCTTCATACACTATGGCAAGCCTCTTAGAGAAGATCTCCAACTAAGAATATCACTCTCATGATACCATCTCCTCTTTCATACTACTCTCTAAAATTAAAGCTTAGGGCCTAGTACTAACATGTGTATTTATCACATACCTATCTAGCAAACTACTAGATAAATATTTAGGGAACATAATCCCACAAAAATCTCATAGCAAATACTCAGTCAATACATCCCTTCCTCATAACTAAGTACTACTCACCTATTCAGTCATATCTCCTTATCTGACTAAGCTCACAACTCGATGAGTCTCATGAACTCTCAATTAAGAATCATAAGCCTAATTTAGATCTATCACATTGAAAACACTCTTTTTCTCCTATTCGACATCTGCACTCCACCCTAAATAGTATAATTATTATAATAATGCAATATAACTTTCTTCTGGTTTGGACGTACTCTGACATGACAATAACTCTTCCCCTATACCGCATCGTGAAAGTCATAGGGTATTGACGACTCTTTCATCAATTACTTACCTAATAAGTATATAACTCTAATTACAATTCTCAATCAATCACCACTCTCACTACCCAGTCTCCTCCTCTCCCTCATTATCTTTCTAGCTCAGGGATAACAACTCTACTTATGGTTTTACAAGACCTCAAATCTCACTCTTAGTTGGCAATATTAAACTTCTTGGAAATATAAGCTTTTCTCTCATGGATAGTATCAAAAGTAAGTAAAGACTCTACTTATACCTTTTACAACATGCCGGAGTATTTCTCAGAGCTGGGCGACTACTGCGGCACACAACTAGTCTATGGCCTTACTCGTGCTAGCAGTAGCATCTCTCTGATTTCCTCTAACTGGTGGTGTAGATCTAGTGGGTTGAACTTTGTTCACTCGCTTCAGACAATCCCTCCAAAAGTGACCCGCTTGGCCACATTTAAAGCAGTCATCAGTGCTCAATTGACACCGTCCCAAATGAAGTTTGCCACACCTTCCACATGGTGGCTTCCCTTTAGTTCCTAGAGTCACTCTCTTCGGGGTGGAACCTTGAAAGATTGGTCTCTCCTCGGCCTCAGATTATATCTACTGCTAGACGTAAGTGTACTTACTAGTGGTGGTATATAACTCCAGGGTCTCTGAAGAAAGGGGAACCTACTTCCCTCCTCACCCCAAGCTTCTTCTATCTCACTCTCTTTGTCCTCTTCTGCCCATCGATCATACATAACAAACTGAGTGATAGGCTTAAGCTTCTTAGTGCTGATGATATTCCTCAACTCCATGGTGCATTTAGAAGGCATGGTCAGTAACGTATAAAGCACGATTTACAAAAGAAATTTTATAGAGTTTGACTTTATCGCATGATTTACTTTATCGCACGATTTAGAATCTGAAAGAAGGGAAAAAATCCTAAATGTCCTATAGCCTCCAAATTAGGGATGTGGAGCTCTTCACGCCAATAATAAGGACTCTACTATACACAGCTTCATAGACTCTCTAGGACTCTGGAACTTGTACTCTGATAGCAAGTTTGTCATGCCTTGGAATGGTACCATAAATGTAACCGGTACCTAGAGACTATTGCTAGTCTCCAAGTGAACCACTTAGCCTCGTCACATTCATTCAAATAGTGCACTCTACAACTCAGCAGAAGAAAAAAGGAAGTAAATGGGCACATCTTATCTAGTCTCAAAATAGTATCATATATAAAAAGGCCATAGAGAGAATCAATCAACAATCTAACTCTATTCTATGAAGCTTCTATCACTAATAAGTGGTGCCAATGAAAGACCCATGACTACCTCAATCAAAATAAATGCTAAGCAATCTAACTCTAAAGCAAGACGAAAGTATCATATGAATCCTCTGAAGTAAGGAAGGCTCACCAATTCACTGGACGTCTAAAGATCCTCAATGAAATGTCTGCTGATGATCTATATCCTATGTATCTACATTATAAAATGATACAGTGCTAGAGTAGCGTCAGTATGTGGAATGTATGGTGTAACACTCCCATAAAATTACTAAAATGCCCCTAAACTTTATTGTGCGTACAACGTATCTTCCCAAGCTTTGATGAAAAATTCGAGACCGAATTTACGATCAGTGCAAAAAACTGAGTCATAAAATGGTCTCTACTTGGCTTTAACATAAAAAAAGCAAATTATTTTTTTAAAGAAAATAAAAATAGTGAGGTTTCTTCCCCCCTTCCACGATGCGGAGAGGACACAGAACCACACTTTCTTTTATCAAAAATTTACGAAAACTAAGAAAAAATGCGAAAAAGTACAAATTTGCACTAGTACGCGTCGCGCACTAGTGTATGAGATGCAGTTTTTTTTATTTTAATTTGTGAAGGGCAATTTCATCCTTTCCGATATATTTTCATATCCCTAGGTCTATTTTTAATACGTTTTTTGTTCAAAAGGATTTTTAAAACCCAAAACCATCCTAAAACTAATTATTTTACTCTAAGTCAAAGAGAAAAAGAGGAGAGAACGTAAGGGTTTCAAAGAAGAATTCAAAGTTCTTCAAAAATTTTCATTCTCAGATATGTAAAGGCTACTCAGAAGCATAGGATTGATCTCTCGTGTGCCAATGTAGAGTTAAGATAGCAAATTCATGTCTAGGAGCTTTGATGTATGAATTCTTGAAGGTTCTTGAGTAATTACTTTTAAGTTCTTGAATGACTACTTTAAATTCTTGAATAATTATTTTAAATTCTTGTATACAAGCTTGAACTCTTATTTTAAATCTTTAAACAACAATTTTATATCATAAATTGATGATCATCATGTTTAAATCCTACTGTATTTTTACCTTATTATATGATTGTGACTTGATCCTTAAAAGTTCTTCTCTATAATGACTTGAATAATGAACTCAGGGGATGTCTAGAGCCTTGAATATCTGAGCATGATGTCTGACTGAATCTGAGTCCTAAATTGGGTGTGTCGGTGACTGGGATAGCTTAAACTATTGTTGATAGAGTTGAATGGGTATAATTCCCTTAGATTGGATAGAAAATCTTGCCTGTTGAGGTTGGGTGATGATATTTCTTGAACGATTAATAGATTTATGAGTTGTTGAGTCCTGGGAGGAGTATTAGCACCGAAATGGTTAAGAGTGAGTCCCACTCGAAACCACTAACTATGTGGCTAGCATAGGACAGGATTGAACCGTGAAAGGGAATGTTTCCTTTATCCCGAAAGGGGACTTGACAGACTATTAGATCCCTTGACAGACTCGTCCTTTACTCCGGCAAGGTACTAGGCAGATGTGGCAACAACATCACTTTGTTGTATCACTACTAGCTCATAGGTAGTGGTTGTCGGTTATAGAAACTCCCAGATAGGTTTCATGATGATAGAACTTCGATGTGAAGTGAATGTTAGATGCTTAATAGCTAGTGAGGTGATAGAGTCTTGTCCCTTATATCTGAGATGAGGCTGAGTGATGGACTGGTGATGATTAAACTGTTTCCTTTTTCTTAGCCCGTTTGCATACAGTACATTTCATGTACTAACGTCCCTCTAGCACTGCATCATTCTATGATGCAGATACTGTAGACCGAGGACTTCAGCAGCCCAATCGTTGAGGTTCAGAGCTCTTCATTCCTGACTGTGGTGAGTCTACCCAGCATTCAGAGAATATTTATTTTTATTGTTAGATGGTCCCTTTTACTTGATACTTAGTAGTCATGGCTAGTCATAGTACCATTTCAGACTATAATATAGAGGTTTCATAGATATAGATATTGATGTTAATGTCGGGGGTTCTTTTCCCTCTTTCTTTCGTTCCTTACATTTGAGATTTTCGTTATCTATTCCATTTTCTTATGATAGACAGATGATTGATAATATGAGGCCACTGATAGGATAGCATTTATTATCATTATATCATTTCTATTCCGCTGATGAATTGACTGAACAATGGATAAGGGACTGAGTGGTCCCCTTGGGGACTAGCAGTAGTCTCCAAGTGCCAGTCATGTCTAGGGTACCCTCCCGGAGCATGACAAACTTGGTATCAGAGCCCAAAGTTTGAGTGTCCTAGTGAGTCTATAAAGTCATGTCTAATAGAGTCTTGTTTATGGGTGTGTTGTGCATCACTTCATAAGCAGGAGGCTATAGGACGTTCTTCTATGATCTGAGTTCGTGCTATAGAGTTAACTTGTGAAATTCTGCTTTTAACTCGTGCGCTTCACGCTTATAGAAAATTTTTCCTAAGAGGACAGTCGCTCAAGGAGATGCCCCAGGTCCCATTGCTAGGAACACCCAATCGAAAGCTCCGGTGCAGACAGAGACAAGGAGACTGGGATGCCCCGCTAGGACTGTTGAGGTCCTCAGGTGCCCCCTGCTCAGCCTAAACCAGCTTCCACTACTGAGGCAAAATTCAGAGGAGCCATCACCATGCTAACACAGTTAGTGGCCTCACAGGGGAAAAACCAAGGTTCTCAGGCGCCTTGTTCCGGATCGCAGGAGCCCTCAGCTGCAGCCCGGCTCAGGGACTTCTTGAGAATGAACTCGCCAGTGTATATAGGGTCAAATGTGGAGGAGGACCCACAGAATTTCATTAATGAGATATACAAAGTCCTAAGGGTCATGCATGCGATCGAGATTGAGGGAGTTGAACTTGCATCCTACCAGCTGAAGGACATGGCCAACATGTGGTACACTCAGTGGGAGGGGAGTAGAGGGGAGGATACGAAGCCTGCAGCGTGGGATGAGTTTGAAGCCACCTTTCTTGATCACTTGTTTCCTCAAGAGTTGAGGGAGGCGAAGGCGGATGAATTCATGAATCTGAACAAGTGAGGGATGACTGTGAAGGAGTATAGACTTAAGTTCACCAAATTGTCAAGGTATGCTCCCGAGATGGTATAAGATATGAGGCCGAGGATGAGGAGATTTGTGACTGGCCTAACTTAGACATTTGTAGAGAGAATGTAAGGCGGCATTGCTGATTCCAGGTATGGACATCTCCAAACCTGTAGTGTATGCTGAGCAGATAGAGGAAGATAAGAGGAGGGATAGAGAAGAGCATTTGAGCAGGAAAGCGAAGTCAGCGAGACATGAGCCTAGCCTGCAGAGACATACTAGAGGTGATAAATTTTATTTTTAGAAGAGATCATCACATCCCGTACCATCTGCCGTAAGTGCGTCTGTGCAGCCAACTAGGTATGATCAGAAATCTCAGGGTCATCAGAATTTCACGACCCCAGGTGCTCAATTTTAGGCCAGTGTGACTCAAGGTATATGGGAAAAGTCACCTCGTAGCAAGTATGGTAAGCTTCATCTGGGTGAGTGTTGTGTGGGCAAGGATGTGTGTTATGCTTGTAGTCAGGCTGGTCATTTCAGCTATGAATGTTCGAAGAGGAGGCGAGGTGAGGGGAGCAGTAGAGCTCAGTCTTTGACAGCACCTCCAGCAAGTAATCAGTAGACATGTGCTACTACTACCGGTACAGGAGGCGTGATAAACCACCTTTATGCTATAGGTAATCGACGGGAACAGGAGGCTGCAGCAGATGTTGTCACAGGTATGCTTCATGTCTTTACTTATGATTGTTATGCATTGATTGATGCGGGTGTCATATTGTCTTTTGTGACCCCTTATGTGGCTAGTAAGTTTGGGGTCCTTCTGAAGTGTTTGCATGAACCCTTTTCTGTCTATACTCCTACTGGTGAGTTTACAAGGACTATGTGGTGTCTATTTATCATAGAGAAACTTTAGCTGATTTGATAGAGTTGGAGATGGTTGATTTTGATGTAATAATGGGCATGGATTGGCTCCATGCTTGTTATGCTTCTGTTGACTGTAGAACCCGAATTGTCAGGTCCTAATTTCCTAATGAGCCTGTCTTAGAGTGGAAAGGGAGTTCTGTTGCCCCTAAGGGTAAATTCATATCCTATCTTAAAGCTAGAAAGTTGATATCCAAGAGTTGTATTTACCACCTCGTGCGAGTGAAGTCTGATGATGTTGAGTCTCTTACTCTTGAGTTAGTCCCGATAGTGAATGAGTTTCCCGAGGTCTTTCCTAATGACCTTCCCAGAGTCCCTCCTGATAGAGAGGTTACTTTGGGATTGATGTTCTTCCCGAGACCCAACCTATCTCAATCCCACCCTATAGAATGGCTCACACAGAGTTGAAAGAATTGAAAGAGCAATTAAAAGACTTGCTAGAGCAAAGTTTCATAAGGCCGAGTGTCTCACCTTGGGGTGCTCCTGTCCTATTCATGTGTAAAAAAGATGGGTCTCTGAGGAAGTGTATAGACTACTGACAGTTGAACAAGGTGACTATAAAGAATAATTATCCTCTTCCCAGAATAATTGATCTCTTTGACCAGATTTAGGGTGCTACTTGTTTCTCCAAGATGGATCTCATATTGGGTTACCATCAGTTGAAGGTGAAGGCAAGTGACATTCCTAATACATTCTTTAGACACGGTATGGTCATTTTGAGTTCTTGATCATGTCCTTCGGGTTAACAAATGCACCCACAACTTTTATGGATTTGATGAACAGGGTATTCAGGTCGTATCTTGATATGTTCGTGATCGTGTTTATTGATAACATCCTAGTATATTCGAGGAATGAAGAAAAGCATTCTAATCACCTTAGAGTGATTTTGCAAACACTCGAAGATCATGAGTTGTATGCGAAATTCTCCAAGTGTGAGTTTTGGCTCAAGTCAGTGGCTTTCTTGGGCCATGTTGTTTCGGGAGATGGTATTCGAGTTAATACTCAGAAGATTGACGCGGTTAAGAACTGGCCAAGACCCACTTCTCCCACAAAAATAAGAAGTTTCTTGGGCTTAGCTGGGTACTATCACAGATTTGTTGAAGGCTTCTCTTCTCTATCAGCCTCATTGACTAAGCTGACTCAGAAGAAAACCAAATTTCAGTGTCTGAGGCATGTGAGAAAAGTTTTCAAGAGTTGAAGACTAGATTGACTACAACACCACTGTTACCCTTGCCAGACGGGACGGGTGACTTTGTGATATACTGTGATGCATCCAGAGTGGGATTGGGATGTGTACTCATGCAGAGGGGAAAAGTGATAGCTTATGCTTCCAGACAGCTTAAGGTCCATGAGAAGAATTATCTGACTCATGACCTTGAGTTGGAAGCAGTGGTGTTCGCCCTTAAAATCTGGCGTCACTATTTGTATGGAGTGCATGTGGACATGTTCACCGATCATAAGAGCTTACGCTATGTGTTCAGCCAGAAAAAGCTCAACCTGCGATAGAGGAGGTGGCTGGAGTTTCTCAAGGATTATAATATGACTATTCTCTACCACCCAGGTAGGGCTAACATTGTTGTTGATGATCTTAGCAAGATATCCATGGGTAGCACAACCCTTGTGAAGGAGAGGAGGAGAGAACTAGCCAAGGAAGTGCATAGATTGACTCGATTGGGGTGCAACTTGAGGAGAACAATGAAGGCGGGGTCAATGTTCAGAATGGTTCTATTTCATCCTTAGTGTCTGAGGTGAAGGAAAAGCAAGACCAAGACCCTATCTTACTCCAATTGAAGGAAGCAGTTCATGAGCAAAAGATGATGGTTTTCTCCAAAGGGGGAGATGGGTATTGAGATACTAAGGGAGATTGTGTGTACCTGATGTTGATGATGTTCGAGACAGAATCATGGCCGAAGCTCACAGTACGAGGTATTCCATTAATCCTGGCTCTACCAAGATGTACCATGACTTGAGGAAAGTCTATTGGTGGAATGGGATGAAGAAAGACATTGCTGAATTCGTTTCCAAGTGTCCTAATTGCCAATAGGTTAAGGTTGAACATCAGAAACCTTGTGGGTTAGCTCAGAATTTTGAGATTCTAGAGTGGAAATGGGAGGTGATCAACATGGATTTCATTACCGGCTCACCAAGATCCAGAAAACAGCATGACTCAATATGGGTGACTGTAGACAGGATGACTAAATCAGCTCAGGTTTTGGCGGTGAAGACAACTTATACGGCTGAGGAGTATGCCTGACTTTACATTCGAGAGATGTGAGGTTGAATGGGATTCCCTTGTCTATCATCTCAGAAAGAGGAGCTAAATTCACCTCTCAATATTAGAGATCTTTCCAGAAGGAATTGGGTACGAAGGTAAATTTGAGTATCACTTTTCACCTGCAGACAGACGGGCAGGCAGAGCACACTATTCAGACTTTGGAGGATATGTTGAGGGCATATGTTATTGACTTCAAAGGAAACTGGGATGATCATTTACCATTGATTGAGTTCGCGTATAATAGTAGTTACATGCAAGTATCCAGATAGACTTGTATGAGGCTTTATACGGGAGGAGATGCAGATCTCCGATTGGCTGGTTAGAGTTGGGTGAAGCCGAGTTGATTGGGCCTGACCTCATGCACCATTTTATGGAGAAGATGAAAGTCATCAGGGAAAGGTTGAAGCGAGCCCAGAGTCACGAGAAATCATATACGGACATGAGAAGAAGAGACTTGGAGTTCGAGGTAGATGATTGGGTGTACTTGAAGGTGTCACCCATGAAGGGTGTCATGAGATTTGGCAAGAAGGGGAAGCTGAGTCCCCATTATATCGAGCCATACCAGATTGTAAGAAGAATTGAGAAGGTTGCTTACGAATTAGACTTGCCTTCCGAGCTAGATGGAGTTCACCCAGTGTTCCACGTCTCTATGTTGAAGAAGTGTTTGGAGGATCCAACCTTAGTAATTCCTGTGGAGAGCACGGGTGTGGAGGACAACTTATCATATGAGGAAGTTCCAGTCCAGATTCTTGACTGACAGGTTTATAAGCCGAGGAACAAAGAGACAGCTTCCGTTAAAGTCATATGGAGGAATCAATTTGTTGAGGAAGCTATGTGGGAAGTCGAGGAAGTGATGAAACTCAAATACCCTCATCTATTCGTGCCAAAGTGATGATGATGTCAAAGGCAAATATTCCTATTCTTATCAATTCCGAGTATTCTTTTCTATTAATTTGATGTCTTGCGTTATCCCACTCTCGAGTCTAAGACAGAGATAGATAGATGATGGATAGTAAGAGTTTGAATGTTTCTAAGTGAGAAATAAGATGAGTTCCGAGGTTATTCGAGTCCCTGTTCAACCGTTACTCATCATTCGAGGACGAATGATTCCAAGGGGGAGATGATGTAACACCCCATAAAATTACTAAAATGCCCCTAAACTTTATCATGCGCACAACGTATCTTCCCAAGCTCTGATGGAAAATGCGAGATCGGATTTGCGATCAATGAGAAAAATTGAGTCGGAAAATAGTCTCGACTCGGCTTTAATGCGAAAAAACATGAATTATATTTTTTAAAGAAAATAAAAAACAATTAGGTTTTCGTACCCATTCCATGATGAGGAAAGGATGCAGAACAACACTTATCTTTTTTCAGAAATTTACGAAAATGAAGAAAAAATGCGTAAAAGTGCAAATTTGTACCAAAGCGCGTTGCGCACTAGTGTATGAGATGCAGTTTTTTAATTTTAATTCGGGAAGGGCAATTTCATCCTTCCTGATATATTTTTATATCCCCAGGTCAGTAAAAAGGTTTTTAAAACCCAAAACCATACAAAGACTAATTATTTTATGCTAAGTCAAAGAGAAGAAGAGGAGAGAACGTAAAGGTTTCAGAGGAGAATTCAAAGTTCTTCAAAAAATAGTCATTCCTAGGTATGTAAAGGCTACCCAAAAGCATAGGATTGATCTATCATATGCCAATATGGAGTTAAGATAGAAAATTCATGTCTAAGAGCTTTGATGTATGATTATAACTTGATCCATAAAATTTTCTCTCTATAATGACTCGAATAATGAACTTAGGGGATGTCTAGAGATTTGAATGTCTGAGCATGATATCTGACTGAGTCTGAGTCCTGAATTGAGTGTGTGGGTGACTGGGATAGCTGAAACTATTTTTGCTAGAGTTGATGGGCATAATTCCCTTAGATTGGATAGAAAATCTTGCCCATAGAGGTAGGGTGATGAGGTTTCTTGAAGGATTGATAGATTTATAAGCATATTGAGTCCTGGGAGGAGTATTAGCACCGAAATGGGTAAGAGTGAGTCTCACTCGAACCCATTAACTAAAACATGGCTAGTGTAGGAGAGAATTGGACCGTGAAAGCGGATGTTTTCTTTGTCCCGAAAGAGGACATGATAGACTATTGGATCCACTGACAGACTCGTCCTTTACCCCGGCAAGGTACTAGGCAGATGTGGCAACGATATCACTTTATTGTATCACTACCGGCTCATAGGTAGTGGCTGTCGGTTATAGAAACTCCTAGATAGGTTTCATGATGATAGAACTCCGATGTGAAGTGAACGTTAGATGCTTGATAGCTAGTGAGGTGATAGAGTCTTGTCCCTTATATCTGAGATGAGGTTGAGTGATGGACTGGTGATGATTAAATTGTTTCCTTTTTCTTAGCCATTTTACATATAGTACATTTCATGTACTAACATCCCTCTAGCACTGTATCATTTTATGATACAGATACTGTAGACCGAGGACTTCAGCAACCCGATCGTTGAGGTTCAGAGCTCTTCATTCCAGACTGTAGTGAGTCCTCCCCAGCATTCGGAGGATATTTATTTTTATTTGTTGGATGGTCCCTTTTACTTGATACTTGGTAGTCATGGCCAGTCATGGTACCGTTTCAGACTATAGTATAGAGGTTTCATAGATATAGATGTTGATGTTGATGTCGGTGGTTCTTATCCGTCTTTATTTCGTTCCTTACATTTGAGATTTTCGTTATTTATTCTATTTCCTTATGATAGACTGATGATTGATAATATGAGTCCACTGATAGGATAGCATTTATTATCATTATATTATTTTTATTCCGCTGATGAATTAACTGAACAATGGCTAAGAGACTGAGTGGTCCGCTTGGGGATTAGCAATAGTCTCCAAGTGCTAGTCATGTCTAGGGTACACTCCCGGGGCATGACATATGGTATGTAAGTAACTTAATGAAATCAAAACAGGAAGAATAATATGGCAATAACATCAACTCAACTCAAAAGACTCAACTCATCTAAACTCAGTAAAACATGCAAGTTTAAAGTAAATCATGCTCTTTATAATGTACATTTAAAAAGAAAAGAATAACTCCGTTAGAAATCTCATGCCCAATCAACGTTGGTTGGACATCTATCCTATCCCACCACCTTTAAGTTAGGTGGTGCACAATGAATCAGCATCGTTTTCACGTCCGTCTTAAACTTGTCAGGGTAAAGGACGTAGTATCTCTCTCTCGGATCCAAAGAGAATATCCAACTGTTTGGAAAAGAGTCACCAAAATATGCTGCACGACTACCCTACGCTTGTAAATGCAG
Organism: Solanum clarkiae; assembly: GCA_011800125.2. Classification (NCBI taxonomy): domain Eukaryota; kingdom Viridiplantae; phylum Streptophyta; class Magnoliopsida; order Solanales; family Solanaceae; genus Solanum; species Solanum clarkiae. Next base: position 27,062 of record JAABOM020065240.1, on the reverse strand, counting down.
TTTTCAGGTGACACTCCTCACCCACTCGGTGTTCAATAATACTCCCAAGACTAAAATATTTACAACTCATCAATCAAATTAATCCTCTTAAATACTCATATCAACTATCACCATCATCCATCAATGAATACATTATGAGAAAATACATTTACATTATAAGCATCATTTAAACCCAATGCTCAACTCAATCAAAACTCATTAAAATGTCAAGTGTTTTCTTAGTAGAACTCATGCTTCAAAAATCTCTACATATCATCAAAGATCTTTCTCAAATTATTATTCATGCTCAAAAGCTATATTCATGAAAACTAAATAAAATACGCTAAAAGAAATCATCGATGTTTAACATGCTCAGTATGGCCGTCAAATCTCAGTTTGCAAAATAATGCATAAAAGCAACCATAGCCCTCAATTAGGGTTCGTGTGAATGAAGGCATGAACATACATTCAAACAATTACTCAACTTCAAGAACATCATCAACATATCATTGTATATATGAAACTCATTAATTCAATAAAAACCTAATTCAAGAATTTAATCAGTATAATACTTCAAGAATCATGTGTGGGGACTTATGGGTTCTCAACTCATCTATGACCATCTATAGGGCACATGGAAGAACAATTTCATGCTTTAAGTTTAGCCTTACATACCTGGGATGAATACAATACGAATCCTTACAAGAATTTGACTCAAGCCCTCAAGATATCAAGTTTCTCTTCTCTTCCTCTCTAAAAAATCTCAAATATGGAGGCTGAAAAATGGGTTTAGAAACCCTTATTTTTCAGAATAATGATCTTATAATCGTTTATAGGACTTGGGAGGGGTTGGAGATTTACCAAAGTACCCTTCCCAAAATAAAACAATAAAATTTCACCCCATAACACTATGTCCGCGTCGCGCCAGGGGCACGGACTTGTGTATTCAAGCGAATTTTCTCAAAACATGTTGAAAAACTAATTTCGCATGAAAATACATAGAAAACGTGTTTGTCAAGTGCATTTTATGTGTACATTTTCGTAAATCACTTTTCGATCAATTTTTCAATCCCGTAGAAAAAATTTGAAAAAAGTGTAAGTGTTGGTCCTCGTCTCAGGCGCATCACGACTCGGGTGTGCATCAATTCTGTCCTAAAATTTATTAGCAAAAATTATTTTCTGACCTGATTGCTCTAAAATCGAGTCGAAATCATCTGGGGATCTTCTATAATTTCGCACGTGAGGGGTTATTTCCCACTCAAATTTTTGTAGTGATGGCAAATTCGATCTTAGATTTTTCATCTGAGCTTTGGAAGACGTGTTATGCATATGATTCCATTCTAGAGGTATTTCAGTAATTTCACGAGGTGTAATATTATCTTCCCGTTGGGATCATTCGTCCTCAAATGATGAGTAAGGGCATGATTAAGGCACGAATAACGATCAAGACTCATTTCAATACTCAACCAACCAATCAGGACAGTCACAAGTCACTCAAAATAGATGAATCGGTTCAGATCAAGAACAGAGATATTCTCTTAGACATATTCACCATCAAGCATGAATGGATCATCGAAACTCAATCAATTCGAAATGTTTAAACACATTCAACAATCAGTCTTTCGAACTCAAGAAGGAAATCATCAACTCTAATGGAGAATGGGACTATCAGTACATAAGACTCTATGTACAACTCTCAAGCTTTGGACCTCATCTCAATTGTGCTCCCTTTTGCGACACTCTACTCCATTAACTTAAACTCATAGATCCTATTCAAAACTCTACCTATCCATATCCCCTTATTCCCTTCAAGCCTATCTCTGAGCCTCAAGGTTCTATTGCTAAGATGATCATATCCATACAAGGAACTCTTAATACTCAACTCTATACTTTCTCAGGGACTTTCCTTAAGAGATCCCTAGTCCTCTTCACAACCCCCCTATCCTTAGTTGAAACCCTTATCACGAAGTCTTCAATAGTCTATCAGCAATACTTACATAATAATGACCACACTTTCAAGCCTATCACTCTAACCACTTCAACTATGTCTTAGAATCTTCAAGCCTACTTAACACTTATACCTCCATCATTCAATGAACTCTCACTCAAAGTCACACCCGCATACTCTTACCTATCTATTGCACATCATATGGTCTCATCTCTCTACCTCTCCCCATCTCTATCCCTACATGACAAGTTTAACACTAATATCACAAAAATGCTACATTCACTCTTCCTCATCTACCCCACTTCTCAGTCTACTACTATCAGCATCATAATTTGGACCTGGAGGAACTCATCATCTCCCCTTGACGAAACCTTAAATCACTACCTCTCCATGCAAGGTAAGCATAAATACCATCAAGAACTCAAATACTCAGATACTCGAATACTTATTCTCAAGAATAGACTTAGAACACAATATCTAAAGTTTAAATTTTACTTCAAACATCATCATTAGGCACGAATACCATCAAGGATTTGCATACTCAAGCATGCAGAGGCTCAAAAGAAACATCAACTAAAGGATAGGAACTCAACTCCATTATCACAATTCAAGAGCACTCATTCTCTCCGATCATCCATAACTCGTCTACTACCGTCAACAATAGCATAACAAGCCGAAGGTTAGTGTATGCATAAGATGACATCAGAATCAAGAACTCTCACTCTTTCTAATCAACTATCACCCTTTTACTATCATCAATACTTCTATCAAGACCGAAAAGTTGGATTACTCAAAAGGTTTGGAACAGAGATCATTAGAACGATTCAATAGAAAAATCCTATCAGAGGACATCCATAACGAAGTACAATCTCTCTTGTCTGTCAAGACTCATTATAAGTTCATAGGACTATACATAGTATAAAACTTAGGTCGCATTTCATTTAACATAGGAGTGGAAGCACTTAGATCCATGGGGTAATATTAAAATTATTGAATGACCTCATCGCTTTTCATCCTCACAACTCGAGTAATAATCAAGAAGTGGTATATGGGACTAGGCCACAAGCATGGCAGTCGCATACCAAACATGAAGAGAGTATCACCTCAACGAAAGATAAGGAACGTATGATATGACAAGAATTGATGTCTCATCTCGATCTGCCCATCTCTATCAAACTCAAGATCTACTTCAGTTTCTCACGTCATCTCCCCCTTAGATCAAGGGTCTTCTCTCTAAATTTGTAAATCAATACTTTGTACTATGCCATAAGAACATATCTCCACACGGTCAGAAAATCACTATCCACAAGAATTTCTTATACTCTTTTATTATGCTATAGTCGCATATATATAACTAGCCACTGAGACTCTTTTTAGCAATATCACTCTTAGCTCCTTTCTTGTCTCTATGGAAATTTCTCTATATTTGTTATTCTTATGGCGTACATGACCACTTCCCATGACTTTCACAAGCTAACCTCTTCTTTTGCCTGCTAATACTCAACTTCTATGCTCTCATAAACCCTTCTATATAAGACTTAGACTATAAAGGAAAACTCATCATCATCTATCCATAAACCCCAATCAACTTAGTTGCTTGGTATGATACAGAATGCCTATCTCAACCTACTTCACATTGAACTCAAAGATATTGTCTAGATTCTTATAGCAGTTTTAACTTAGAACTTCACATATCTTTACATAATCATGAATACACATCTCAAGTCTCTTCTTATCTATTGAACTATCCTTGTTTCACTAGTCTTACCTAAGGGGCACTTATACCCTACCCATAGCATCATTTTCCTTATAATTTAGCATCTTCATACACTATAGCAAGCCTCTTAGAGAAGATCTCCAACTAAGACTATCACTCTCATGATACCATCTCTTCTTTCGTACTACTCCCCAAAATTAAAGCTTAGGGTCTTGTATTAACATGTGCATCTATCACACACCTCTCTAACGTTAACTTCAAACTACTAGATAAATATTTAGGGAACATAATCCTACTAAAATCTCATAGCAAATACTAAATCAATGAATGCCTTTTTCATAACTCAGTACTACTCAACTATTTTATCATATCTCCTTATCTGACTAAGCCCATAACTCGATGAGTCTCATGTACTCTCAATTAAAAATCATAAGCCTAATTTAGATCTATCACATTAAAAATACTTTTTTTCTCCTATTAGACATCTGCACTCCACCCTAAATAGTATAATTACTACAATACTGCAACATAACTTTCACCTGTTTGGATGTGCTCTAACATGACAACTACTCTTCCCTATACCGTATCGTGAAAGTCATAGGGTACTTATGACTCTTTTATCAATTTTATATCAATCGATTCATCACCTTTTTACTTACCTAATAGGTACATAACTCTAACTACAAATCTTGATCAATCACCACACTCAATACCCAGTCTCCTCCTCTCCCTCATTATCTTTCTAGCTCAGGGATAACAACTCTAGTTATGATTTTACAAGACCTCAAATCTCACTCTTAGTTGGCAACATTAAACTTCTTAAAAACATAAACTTTTCTATCATGGATAACATCAAAAGCAAGTAAAGACTCAACTTATTCCTGTCATAACATCCCGGAATGTTTCTATAAGCTGGCAACTACTGCGGCACACAACTGGTCTATGGCCTCGCTCTTGCTAGGAATAGCATCTCTCCGATTTTCTCTAACTGGTGGTGTAGATCTAGTGGTTTGATCTTTGTTGACTGGCCTCGGACAATCCCTCCAAAAGTGACCCGCTTGGCCATATTTGAAGCAGTCGTTAGTGCCCAATCGACACCGTCCCAAATGAAGTTTGCCACACCTTTCACATAGTGGCTTCCCTTTAGGTCCTAGAGTCACTTCCCTTCAGGGTGGAAGATTAGGAACCTTGAAAGACTAGTCTCCTCATCCTCAGATTATATCAATTGTTAGACGTGGGTGTACTTACTAGTGGTGGCATATAACTCTAGGGTCTTTGTAGAAAGGGGAACCTATTTCCGTCCTCACCCCAAGCTTCTTCTATCTCACTCTCTTTGTCCTCTTCTGCCCATTGATCATGCACAACAAGCTGAGTAGTAGGCTTAAGCTTCTCGGTGCTAATGATATTCCTCAAGTCCACAGTGCATTTAGAAGGCATGGTCTGTAACATATAAAGAATGACTTAGAAAAGAAATTTTATAGAGTTTGACTTTATCATACGATTTAGAATCTGAAAGAAGGGAAACAATTCCTAAATGTCCTATAGCCTCCAAATTATGGATATGGAGCTCTTTACCCCAATAATAAGGACTCTATTAGACATGACTTCATAGACTCCCTAGGACTCTAGAACTCATGCTCTGATACCAAGTTTGTCATGCCCCGAGAGTGTACCCTAGATGTAACCGGCACCTAGAGACTATCGCTAGTACCCTAAGTAAACCACTTAGCCTCGTCACATTCATTCAAATAGTACACTCTACAACTCAACAAAAAAAAATAAAGTAAATGGGCATATCTCATCTAGTCTCAAAACATTATCATATATAAAAAGACTAGTAGAAGAGAACTAGCTCACAGTCTTATCGATTAACAATCCGACTCTAGTCTATGAAGCCTCTATCACTAATAGGTGGTGCCAATGACTGACCCATGCCTACCCCAATCAAAAATAATGCTAAGCAACTCTAACTCTAAAGCAAGATGAAAGTATCATACGAATCCTCCAAAGTAAGGAAGGCCCACCAATCCGTCGCGCATCCAAAGATCCTCAACGGAAGACCTACTATTGATCTTTATCCCGTGTATCTGCGTCATAAAATGATACAGCGCCAAAATGGCATCAGTACGTGGAATGAATGTATGTAAAATAGCTTAATGAAACTGAAATGGGTAGAATAATGTGGCAATAACATCAATTCAACTCAAAAGACTCAGCTCATCTCAACTCAATAAAACATGCAAGTTTAAAGTAAATCATACTCTTTATAATGTATATTTGAAAAGAAAAGAATAGCTCTATTAGAAATCTCATGTTCAATCAATGTTGCTTGGGAGTTTCTCTTAACCGACATCTATCCTATCCCACCACCTTTAAGTTAGGTGGTACACAACGAATCAGCATCATTGCCACGCCCCATCCTAAACTTGCCACGGTAAAGGACGTAATATTTCTGTCTCTCTCTCTCTCTCGAATCTAAAGAGAATGTCCAACCTTTGGGACAAAAGTTGCCAGAACATACTACACGATTATCCTACGTTGGCAAACGTAGTTCTGGGGTGACACTCCTCACCCAGTCGGTGCTCAATAATACTCCCAAGACTAAAACATGTACAACTCATCAACCAAATCAATCCTCTTTAAGACTCATATAAACTATCATCATCATCTATTAATGAATATACTATGAGAAAATATATTAACATTATCATCAATATGTACTCAAAGTATCATTTAAACTCAATGTTCAATTAAATCAAAACTCATTAAAATGTCAAGTGTTTTCTTAGTAAACTCATGCTTCAAAAATCTCTACATATCATCACAGATCTTTCTCAAATTATTATTCATACTCAAAAGCTATATTCATGAAATTAAACTCAATAAAATATGCTAAAAGAAATCATCGGTGTTTAACATGCTCAGTATGGCCATCAAATCTCAGTTTTCAAAATAATGCATAAAAGCAACTATAATCCTCAATTAGGGTTCATGTGAATGAAGGAATGAACAATACATTCAAACAATTATTCAACTTCAAGAACATCCTCAAGATATCATTGTATACTAGAAACTCATTAACACAATAAAAACATAAATCAAGAATTTAATTAGGATAATACTTCAAGAATCATGTGTGAAGACTCATGGGTTCTCAACTCATCTATGACCATCTATTGGGCACCTGGAAGAATAATCTCTTGCTTTAAGTTTAGTCTTACATACCTGGGATGAAGACAATACGAATCCTTGTAAGAATTTGACTCAAGTTCTTAAGATATTAAGCTTCTCTTCTCTTCTTCTTTAAAAAATCTCAACTATGGAGGCTGAAAAATGGGTTTAGAAACCCTTATTTTTCAGAAGAATGATCTTATAATCGTTTATAGGACTTGGGAGGGGTTGAAAATTTACCAAAATACCCTTCTCGAAATAAAGAATAAAATTTAACCCATAACATTATGTCCGCGTCGCGCCAGGGATGCGGATATGTGTATTTTGGCGAATTTTCTCAAAACACGTTGAAAAACTAATTTCGTATGAAAATACACATAAAATATATTTGTCAAGTGCGTTTTATGTGTAAATTTTCGTAAATCACTTTCCGATCGATTTTTCAATCTTGTAGGAAATTTTTTAAAAAAAGTAAGTGTTGGTCCGCGTACCAAGTGTGTCGCGTCTTGGGCGCGCATCAACATTATCCCAAAATTAATTAGTAAAAATTATTTTTGACCCGGTTGCTCTAAAATCAGCTCGAGACCATTTTCCCACTCAATTTTCGTGTTGATCGCAAATCTGGTCTCGAATTTTCCATCAGTGCTTGGGAATATCGTTATGCAAGATTCCATTATAGGAATATGTCAATAATTTCATGGGGTATTACATGTTACTACAATTTCTGGTAGTAAAAAATTGAATAAAGGCTTTGGGAAAGCCATTAAAATTTTGCCCAAAGGAACAAAACTCACAGTAAATAATGATATGTTCTCTCCTTAATCTGGGAGAAGTTTGTTGAGCGTTAAAGATATTTGTGAAAATGATTTTCACATCAAGACAATTGATGAAATGGGTCTTGAATTTCTTGTTATAACCAAAAATGTCTCTGGATAGACATGTGCTATTGAAAAGTTCCCAGCATTATCTTCTAGGTCGTATTGGATAAACATTAGTGCAATTGAAGCATATTTCTATAGCAAATCAGAAATTTACTGATTCCAATACTTTTGCACTTTGATACAATCATTTGGGACACCCTGGATCCATAATGATGAGACAGATTATAGAAAATTCAAATGGTCATCCATTAAAGAATATGAAAATTCTTTTAAATGATGAATTCTCTTGCACTACTTGTTATCAAGGCAAGTTAATTATAAGACCATCACAAACAAAGGTGGGAATTGAGTCCCGTACGTTCTTGAAACATATATGTGGAGACATTTGTGGATCTATTCACTCACCTAGTGGGTTGTTTAGGTACTTTATGGTGTAAATAGATGCATCTTCATGATGGTCTTATGTATATCCGCTATCATCTCACAACTTGGCGTTTACAAAATTATTGGCACAAATTATGCGATTACGAGCATAGTTTCCCGATAATCAAATTAGAACAATTCACCTTGACAATGCTGCAGAGTTTACATCCCAAGCATTTAATGATTATTGATTATTAATTGGGATAAGAGCTGAACACCTTGTAGCTCATATTCATACTCAAAATGGCCTTGTTGAGTCATTAACTAAAAGATTGCAGTTGAAAGCAAGATCATTGCTTATTAAAATTATGTTACCCACTTCTGTTTAGGGTCATGCAACTTTGCATGTGGCAACACTGATTCATCTCAGACCGACACTTTATCATAAGTTTTCTCCATTGCAATTGATTTTGGGTCAAGAACCTAATATATCTCATTTAAGAGTCTTTGGGAGCATTGTGTATGTGCTTATAGCACATCCATACCGCACTAAGATAGGACCTCAAAGAAGGTTAGGATTATATATATTGGGTTTGAATCACACTCCTTTATTTTGTATCTTGAACCACTGAATGGAGATATGTTCAATGCATGAGTTGCAGATTGTCAATTTGATGAGATAAATTTTCCAAAATTAGGAGAGAAAACAGTGAAATCAAAAGAGAAATTTTGTAGAAAAATCCATCTTTGTCTCATGTTGATCCACGTACTTCTATTTGTGAGCAAGAAGTACAAAAGATTATTCACTTGCAAAAAATAGCAAATCAAATGCCAGATACATTTACTGATTTGAAACAGATAACTAAGTTACATATCCCTGCAGTGAATGTGCCTATCCGGATTGATGTCCCAAAGGGACCATCTGCTAGCATCACAATTTCTGAATCTCAAACACACCTGAAGCTTGGTAGACCATTAAGTTCAAAGGATAAAAATCCTAGAAAGAGAAGCGTAAAGAATAATAAATATAATACTACAAAAGAACTTCCTGAGGAAGGTCAAGACTTCAGAAATCCTGATATTCCTGAAGAAATCAGTGAACTTGAGACTCAAATGAATGAAGAACTTCTTATAATTTCTACTGGTGATGAGATAAATATAGATCGATCGAAAGTTAAAGTGGATAATATTTTTGCATATAATGTTGCACTTAACCTTATGTAAGATAGTGAAAGTATTGAGCCTAAATCCATCGAAGAATACCGACGCAGAGATGATTGGACTAAATGGAAAGAAGCAATTCAATCTGAGTTGAATTCACTCTCTAAGCGTGAGGTATTTGGACCTGTAGTCCAAACGCCCGATGGTATAAAACCAGTTGGCTATAAATGGATTTTTGAGCGAAAAGCAAAATAAAATTATAAGATACAAGGCATCCCCTGTAAGACAACGATTCTCGAAGGCTATGCTTGATCCATGTACCCAGTCAGCTTTCTTGAGACTGAGATACTCCCTAATTTGCTCCTCGATTGGCTTATTAGGAATCAAAATGCTTTCTTCTTTTTTAACTCTCTCACCCGTCATTCCTACGGTATCAATGGCATCCTGAATTTCTTCAAAGGTTGGGGTGGTTTCCATCATTCCGAAGTGAAACACCACCTTTTCAGGATCCCAGAATCCGGTGAGAACCTCTATCAGTTCCGGATAAGCGGGTACTGGCATAAGCGAGTTCAACCATCCCATGTGTTTGTTCAATTCCCTTTTATGTTCAAAAGTGAGGTCATTCCACCGTAGTTGGAGTTTGTGGGGTGCTTCCACGACCATGTCAAATTTGAGAAAGTGAGTTATACCTATAAAAAGGCTTGGTTAGGATCCTCTTCGAGGGACAATAAATGGTTATCAACACATACACCTTTCAAAGCCATATAACATGATTTGTCATCGGATCGGGGACCTTTGACACGTTTTTGGTGGTTTACTATGGGCCAATACCCCTTAGATATTGGGTCGACCTGGGAAAATACTTAGAAGTAAGGATTTGGTTTCGCTTTATCTTAGGTTGACTAAGAGTTAGTTATGGTTTGACTTTGGAACCGAGTTGGATAAATTTCGGGGTGAAATAGTAAATAGCGTTGGAACGACTGCAAACCAACTACCTATTTACTATTTCCAAAGAAATATTTGGGGGTTTTCTGAAGGGACGGTCGTAGATAACCACATAACTGCCCTTAACCTAATGCATTTTAAATGCCGGTTGGCGAAAATATGTCATGAATGACAATTTATAATAACTGAATTTAAACAAATAAACACAAACAACAACAACAATATTACCCCAATACCTCAAAGGCTCCCGCCCATTGCGGGGTAAAGGGGGGTCGGATGTACGCAGCCTAACCCCTATGTTTAAAAGCATAGCGCGACTATTTTCGGATGACCCATGATGAGCGTCGAAAGTTGCATTGACTAACTGCTACTTCACAAATGAAAGAACCGCAGACAGTTTAAAGAGACATTTTGCTTTATTCCGTCATACCCCAAAGCCAAAAAATAGTGAATCTTTGTCTCCATCCAAGACTGATGGAAATAAAAGAGGGATGCAACACGAGGACTTCCAAATAGGAAAAATACAGCAATTATTAATTATTACAACCCAAATAGTTAGTCAAATAAATTTTAATCTAATAGTTAGAACCTAATTATTCCCCAGCAGAGTCGTCATTTCTGTTAATTCGAAAAAAAAAAGTGACTTTTGAGTTTTTTTGAAAATCCGATTTAATACTTAATTAATTTAAGTACAAATAAAATTCTCAAAAATTAAAAGAGTCACCACCCAATTTTAAGTATAATTAGGAAATCGATAAACCATTTAAAAAGACCAACAGAAAAATCTTTTTGAAATACCAAAGAAAGGGTTTGGGTTCAATTTTTATTTTTGAGAAGAAGTTAGTCACTCAAAATGGCCGCTAACTCACTGTTGACCGATAATTAGGAATTTTGACTAAATTTGACTAAATTTTAAAAGTGTTGATTAAATTCAAAAGAATTGACTAAATTTGCAAAATATTGACTAGTTTTGAAAAATTGACTCATCACAACATTGACTCATCACAACAGGCATTTCCAGTCAAAATAAACAAAATGCAAGCATGAAAACTTCGATATAACTTCAAGATTCACATTCGAACACAGTGTATAAGACTTGAACGAGATGAAGAAGAGTGTGACAAGGGTGTTACCTCTCTTGGAGCAATAACCTGGGAACTTGAGCTTGAGTCGACCTTCCACACCAGATGAAGCTTTGTTTGAGGTCCTTTAAGCTCCGAGAATGAAAATCCCAAAGCTCAGTAACCTTAAGAACTAAATCAACCTTTCTGGAAAAAACTTGTTTTTCAAAAAATAAAAATAGAATCTATTTGAGGTCAAGGAATGGCTGTCGAAATCGATTTGAGGCTTTTAGGGTTTTTAAGATCAAACACAGCTGTGAGATTTCTAATTTTCTAGAGCTTTCCCCAAGATCCAAAGAACGGCCCCCTTCAAATTGGGGAAAATGGGTATATATAGGGATTTCTAGGGTTCCAAATTTCAAATTTGAAATCCCCTAAATTATATCCTCTTTTGAAATCAAGAATATCCCAACAAGGATCTTCAAGTCGTTTGGGGTGAGGGGAAGTGGACGGCTCGATCTTGAGCAAGGATAAAGGAGAGGGGAGATGGTGACACATACATACGGAGTTTGTTGGAGGAACGTTGAGGGAGATTTGGCATTTAGCTTGGTTTGGAAGAAGAAAAAGTCAGGGAGAGGGTAATGTACGCGTGAGAGGAGAGGAAAGAATCGAAGAGAAAGAGAAATAAGGGAATGGGGGCGCGTGGGCCCCACGCGTGAGTCTATGTACATTATAAGTATATGCATACATATATTGTAGGCTGAAAATGGGGGTTTGGGCCAGGTTTTGAGTCGGTTTTGCGCCAAGATTTAGTCCGAAATCAATTAAAAAATGGGTCCAAAAGAAGGATTGAAAATGAATTCAAGGGGTACGGGTATTTAATTTAAAACCTTGGCCAATTTGATTGCAATTTTGACCAATGAAAGGTAATCAAATTGAATTCGATTGAGTAATTTGACTATACAATGAATTAATACAAATTAATTTAAGAGCTTTTAATATTATAAATCTGAAATAATCAAATTAATTTCGAAATAATACTTATTAAAATAAAGGCATTTATTTTTTAAAAATATTTTTTCCATATTTTGAAGATCGTGGACAAAGAAACTTGACTAATCCAATTTTAGCCGACCACATCTTCGTCTTCTGAAAAACTCTTGGTACGAACTTTGAGAAATTACGGGCGGACCTTGGTTTTGGATTTTGTACATATCTCAGGTTACATGAGAATTTGGGCCACTTGTAGTTCAAAACGCTTGATTTTACGCACGACTCTGAAAGAATTCAAAAGTTATCCCAATATCAAATTATGGAGAAATTAGAATGATTGAGAATGAGATTTTAAGAGCAAATTAGAATACAGCCGAGTTTTCAAAATTGAGCCCGCCTACATATCCTTGGACTTAGGAATCAAGCTACTTGTAGCTCGATTCCCTCGGTTGAAGAGGAAATCTCTTATTCTGAGATGACCTCTGATCAGAAGGAGTGACAAACAAACCGAATTATGAAAAAGAGGCTTGCAACCTCTTAACCATAAATGTGCCGCACTTCACATCCATAATTAAGAACTTACACTGACATAATTTCCAAAACTCCTGGTACATTGTCACTCAGATTGGAAGATTGCCTCCGGTGAGAGATGAGATTATCCGAAGGCAAAGCTGAAAATTAACGGACTCAAAGAAATACCCACATGCCTTATGACAGGGTTGTGGTTGGATTGTGGTGGTAGTCGCTTCCCAGCTCATGTCCGAAGGGTTTGACGCCCTTCTTCAAACTATGTCTCAGTTCACTGCTAAGAAAAAGTTCAACGTTGTGTTGCATCCTACTTGATGACGTCCACACTTGTGGATCGTTTTGAGAATTCACCCTTTTGGATGCTCTCGATATAACTAAACGAAATGTTAGTAAAATCATAATTTGAATTAGAGATGGTATCTTTTACCATATTCGATATGTATTCTTCTCTTTGACGTGATAGATAATGAATCGATATGAAGCAATCATTATATGGCTCTCTCAGCACCTTGAAAATAAAATGATCTTCTTGACAATGAATATGCAATGGCCCTCTCGGCAACTTGAAAAATAAATGGCTTTCTGAGTGATGAATATGCAATGGCCCTCTCGGCAACTGAAAAATAAAATGGCCTTATCGGCAACGAATATGCAATGGCCCTCTCGGCAACTGAATAATAAAATAGCTTTATCGGTAATGAATATGCAATAGCCCTCTCGGCAACTTGAAAAATAAAATAGCCTTGTCGGTGATGAATATGCAATGGCCCTCTTGGCAACTGAAAAATAAAATAGCAATATGCAATGGCCCTCTCGGCAACTGAAAAAATAAAATAGTCTCTCTCCACGATGAATGATGAAATGGACCTCTCGGAAGCTTGAAAATAAAATGACTCTTTTCGCGATGCATGATGAAATGGACCTCTCGGCAGCTTGAAAATAAGCTGATTCTCTCCGCTGGATCTCTCGACAGTTGAAAAATAAAATGACTCTCTCCGTGATGCATGATGAAATGGACCTCTCGGCAACTAGAAAATAAGATGACTCTCTCTGCAATGCATGATGAAAGGACCTCTCGGCAGCTTGAAAATAAGATGACTCTCTCCGCGATGCATGATGAAAAGACCTCTCGACAACTTGAAAATAAAATGACCCTCTTTGCGATACATGATGAAAGGACCTCTCGGCAACTTGAAAATAAAATGACTCTCTCCGATGCAAGAGATGTGATAAATTATTGGTAATTTGGGTGAAACAGAACTATTTATATCTCGGCTATTCTTTTGTAGCTAAGACCTGCATAAAAATTTTCTGCATCCACAGAAAAATTTTATAGTTTCAAACTGAATTGATCTGTGTTGATTCTTCGATTGTCCGCTCCTCATCTTGTCCCCTGATGAACCGCTTTGATCTCCCACCTCTTGGTAGACAGAAGGTAGATAATACACATTTGACAAAATATTCGTCATGTTAGAAACAACAAATTTAGGAAAGGTTTTTTTTTTAGAAAAATTCATTGTCAATTGTCATGTTATGTAAAGCTTAGATGAACATGTTCGACTTTTGATATAGATTCCTTGGTGTGTCGCGGTTGTCTTTGAATTCCTGATCAGGCTGAGAGTCCTTAGGGCAACTTTCACACTTGTAACGATGCTTAGCGAAATTTGGGGCAACCTCAAAAAAACTTTCCCAGTTTAAATGTTGTCAGGGATCGATACCTCAACAAAAGCACCTTAAGAATTTTTGAGATCTTTCTCAAAAATTTTGTCCCAGTTGAAATTTTAACAAGCTTTGAACTCTGATTTGTTGAAGATAGACCTCTTTCTTCAGAATTTTTGAGTTCCTCTTAAAAATTTCGTCCTAGTTTCCTTTATGGGAGTATGACTGAGTCGTTGTGGCACCTACATATCCCGTTGGGGAAGGAATCAGGTCAAATGTAGTTCCCCTCTTGGGAGGTAGACAAAAATACAAATTTTAAATAAGAAAATGACCGAGGCTGACATAGACCGCCTACGTATCTCATTCTTGAGAATTCAGGTCAAACGTAGTTCCAAGGTAAAAAGGAATAATAAAAGGGATAAGGGGATGATTGAGGCCGGCATAGGCCTCCTACGTATCTCATCCTTGAGAATTCAGGTCAAACGTAGTTCATTACATAGGGATAAATAAAATGCAGAAATTAAATAATGCAATTACAAAGGAGAAAAAGTAAAGGTGAACTCTAAATCTTGAAACGTAATATCTCTTGTCAGCATCTGAATTGATTGGTCTTGGCTACTCTTGATTGTCCATCTCTGACAAAATTAACGCTCCTCCTGGCAGCACTTTGTGAACCATGTACGAGCCTTGTCAATTTGGTGCAAACTTTCCTTTATACACATCATGATTGGGAAAGATACGTTTGAGAACCAATTGTCCGACCTTGAACATTCGAGGTCTTACTCTCTTATTAAAAGTATGAATCATCCTCTGTTGATATAGCTGACCATGGCAAACAGCCGCATCCTCTTTTCATCGATTAAAGCCAAATGTTCAATTCGATTACGAACCAAGTCTGCATCACTCAACTCAGCTTCTTGAATGATTCTCAATGATGGTATTTCCACTTCAGCAGGTCTCAGCGCATCTATTCCATATACCAACGGGGTTGCTTCAATTGATGCTCTGACAGTTGTGCGATACCCCAATAAGGAATAAGGTAGCATCTTGTGCCATACTCGGTGTTTGTCAATCATTTTCCTTAGAATCTTCTTGATATTCTTGTTGGAGGCTTCTACGGCTCAATTCATTTGAGGGCGATACGCTGTTGAATTCCGATGAGTGATCTTGAATTGCTCACATATCTTTTTCATCAAGTTACTATTGAGATTTGCTCCATTATCAGTGATGATAGAATTGGTATTCCAAACCGGCATAATAAATTGTTCTGCACAAAATCAGCTACCACTCTCTTTCTCACGGACTTGTAGGAGACTGCCTCTACCCACTTGGTAAAGTAGTCAATTGCAACCAAAATAAATCTATGGCCATTAGAGGCATCTGGCTCTATCGGACTGATAACATCCATGCCCCAAGCTACAAACAGCAAGGAGAACTCATAGCTTTGAGTTCGTTAGGAGGGACACGAATCAAATCATCATGCATCTGACATTGATGGCATTTTTGCACAAACTTGCAACAGTCATGTTCAATAGTCATCCAAAAATAACCGGCTTGAAGGATTTTCCTTGCTACAGTGAGTCCATTCATATGAGAACCACAAACCCCGGTATGTACTTGTTCAACAAGTTTCATAGCTTCTGCGATGTCAACACATCTAAGAAGACCTAGATCTAGAGTCCTCCTATAAAGGATTTCCCCACTCGAAAAGAAATTGTTTGCCTCCGATGTATAGCTCTCTTCTGATCGGAAGTAGCATTTTCAGGATAAGTTCCAATCTCTAAATACTTCTTTATTTCGGAATACCAAAGCTTTCCTTCTGGTTCTATCTCGATATGCAAAAAATGGCATGGTTGCTCTCTTAAGTCTCTCTCTAAAGGATTAACATACATCATGTCCCGATGTTGAATCAACAAGGAAATGGTGGCAAGGGCATCGGATGTTGCTCTCATCAAGGAAACATCCTACATGTCCCGATGTTGCTCTCATTCTGTATCCTTGAAGTGTACCTGAACTCGATCTTTTGAAATCTTTTGCACAACCTCTATAGAAGGTGCACATATGGTACGATCTTTGGGTTCTTCACAGCCCATTCTCCCTGAACCTAATGAAACAGCAAATCTGAATCTCCAATGACCGATAACTCCTGAACATTCTTGTCTAAGGCCATCCTCAAGCCCAAAATTCAAGCTTCATACTCAGCCATATTGTTAGTATAACGAAATCGAAGTTTCGCAGCCACTGGATGATGTTGCCCGGATTCTGATACTAAGACCGCTCCAATGCTGCTACCTTGGCAATTCACGGCTCCATCAAAGAACATTCACCAGCCAGGGTATGCCTCGAAGATGTCTTCTCCTGCAAATGATATCTCTTTATCGGGAAAGTATGTTTTGAGTGGTTCATAATCATTGTCAATGAGATTATCTGCAAGATGATTAGCTAAAGTCTGTCTTTTTATTGCTTTCTGAGTTGCATACACGATGTCGAACTCGCTCAACAACATTTGCCACTTGGCTAGTCTTCCTGACGGCATTGCTTTATGAAAGATATATCTCCATGGATCCATCTTCGAAATGAGGTATGTAGTATAGGAAGACAGATAGTGCCTCAACTTTTGAGCGACCCAAGTCAAAGCACAACAAGTCTTCTCCAAATAAGTATATCGAGCTTCATACAGGGTGAACTTCTTACTCAAATAGTATATTGCCCGTTCCTTCCTCCCAATTTCATCATGCTGGCCCAGCACACACCCGAATGCATTATCAGAAACCGACAAATACAATAATAGTGGACTTCCTTCTCGTGGGGCTACCAGCACCGATGGGTTAGACAAATAGTTTTTGATAGTATTGAAAGCAGTCTGGCATTCTTCATTCCAGTTTGTCAATGCATCCTTTTTCAATATCCTGAAGATACATTCACAAATCAACGTAGATTATGCTATGAACCGACTGATGTGATTTAATCCTTCCATGAAACTCATGACTTCTTTCTTCGTCTTTGGAGGAGGAAAATCTTGAATTGCTTTGATCTTAGAAGGGTTGAGCTCAATACCTCTTCGATTGACTATGAATCCCAGCAACTTACCGACAAGTACTCCAAAAGCACACTTGGCAAGATTCAACTTCAAGTTGTATTGGTGTAGACGGTCAAAAAATTTCATCAAATGAGTCAGATGATCTGAACTCTCACGGGACTTGATGATAACATCATCCACGTACACCTCAATCTCTTTGTGAATCATGTCATAGAAAAGAGTTTTTATAACTCTCATATAAGTAGCTCCCGCATTTTTTGAGGCCAAATGGCATCACTCGATAATGGTACATACCCTAGGGTGTGATAAAAGCTGTCTTTTTCGTATCCTCTTTATCCATTAAAATTTGATACCCTGCAAAGCAATCCACGAATGATTGTAGCTCATGCTTGGCACAATTGTTAATGAGAATGTGGATGTTTGGCAATGAAAAATCATCCTTGGGGCTGGCTTTGTTGAGATCTCTATAATCAACACCAATCCCGATCTTTCCATCCTTCTTGGGCATTTCAACAATATTGGCCAACCAAATGGGGCATTCTGTCACTTCTACCACCTTAGATTGTATCTGTTTGGTAACCTCTTCCTTGATTTTCAGACTCAAATCCGGCTTAAACTTCTGAGTCTTTTGTTTCACTGAACTGAATTTTGGGTTGATTGGTGCCTTTTGATAGACAATGTCGGTACTCAGACCTAGCATATCCTCATAGGACCAAGAAAATACGTCCATGTATTCTTTGAGCAAGCTAGTGAGATCTCCCTACTAAGCATCCTTCAAATAGACACTGATTCTGATTTCCCTGACATATTCTTCATCTCCCAGATTCACTATCTCAATCTCATCCAGATTAGGCTTATCTCGATTCTCAAATTGTCTCAATTCTTGGACAAGATGTTCGGGTACTGTGGTTCTTTCATCGTAATCCTCAGGCTCACTGTCATCTGCTTCATTTTGTTCATTCAGCTTTTGACATGACATGACATTGGCAGATTTAAAATTATTTAAACTAAAATCATAAACAAACGTAGTTAGACAAGAAATAGTTGAAATGATAAGATGAACAGTAAATGTGATTTGAAATAAATAGAGGCTTTCATTTAAAAGAAAGTGCAAACTTTGGCCATGACCATGGTTCAATCTGCCTTTTGAGTCATTATAAGAGAAACTAAAACAAAATTATACAAGAGTAAAACATCAAGGTAAAAGGTGGGTTACGGGCCTCCGCCGAACTGCCACCTATTTTTTCAAAAAAACAAGTAATTTAGTGATTCTTCGTCTACCAAGATAAGTAGGGGATTAACAGCGAGGTGGATTTCTCTCTCTACTCATGGTCATCCGGTTCTGCACCTCGAACACGAAATGTTTGGGTTGTTCCATCATCATCAATTGCATCAAATTCTTTAAATCGGTCCCAGATCCCTCCGCCAAGACTGTCGTCACCTATGCAATTTCGTGCAGGAAATGACTGATACAGGTGTGGTATTGGCTGGTCCAAAGCTTGATCATCCTTCTGATTTTGCATCTCCCACTCATCTTCCTCCAGGATAGGGTATCCTATGCCGAATCTTGACTGTTTCGCTGGCAATGGAATAGGCTCAGTAATACCCAGCAAGTGCTTCCCTAGCCCAAAACCGGGTTCAAACCCATTCCTCAACATCACTATGGCTGTCATCTTATAAACAGCAGGCATAGAAGGTCCCTGCGTCCAGCCATCTTCAGTGGCGTTCACTATTTTAACCATGTAGAAATCAGATCCTCTAGTGACATTATCAATGATGGGTGCATACACATTCGAATGGCTTCCCTCACCATAAATAACCACTTCATGTTCATTCCAAATGAACTTCATCATTTGGTAGAGGGTAGAAGACATAGCTCCCGCCATATGGATCCAAGGTCTTCCTAATAACATGCTATAGCTGGTAGTTATGTCTATCACTTGAAGTTCAACAATGAACTCAGCAGGTCCCAAAAAATTGTTAGATTCACTGTTCCCAGTGTATCTCTCCGACCACCGTCAAACGCTCTCACATTAACTCGCTCTGCAGGATTTTCTCCACATCATAGTTCAATTGCTTGAGAGTGGATAGAGGGCAAATATTCAGTCCAGATCCATCATTGATCAAGACACAATTTAGCATCATATATCGACACTTGATTGTAACATAAAGCGCCTTATTATGCATTGCTCCCTCTAATGGTAGCTCTTCATTGCCAAAACTAATGCGATGACCCTAGGTAACCCAGCTTATCATGGCTGCCAGATTATTGTTGTTTGTTCCTACAGGCACATAAGTGTCCTCCAATGCTCTCATTAGTGACTGTCTATGATGTTGTGAATTCATCAGTAGTGCCCATACAGAAATCTGGCCAGGTATCTTCTCCAGGTGTTTCACGATAGAGTACTCTTGAGTATGCATTCTTTTCCAAAATTCTTCCGCCTCAGCTTCACTTATCGGCCTTTGAGCTTTTCTGCCTGCTCCCTGAATTGATTTCCCTTTATCGACAATCTCGATCTCAACCTTCTTGTTAGGAATTCCTTTTGGTGTCATAGCAATCACTTCACAAGGTATCAAAATCTCCATCTTTGCCTTCTCGATGATACTTAGAAATGCCACACTTTTTTCTAAACTTACAGTGCCATCTGGCACTATCTTCTTAGTTGTACACTAATCTTCTTCTCTCTCAATCATACTGGTAACATTCCCCCCATGATCAGGTAAAGAATTCTTGTTGATATTGGGAGTGACAATTCGAAGAACAACCATGTCGTGATCAATTAAGTCCTGAATTTTATGCTTCAGATTGATGCAATCTTCAGTGTCATGTCCAACACTATTAGAGTGGAAAGCACAAGTTTGATCGCTCTTGAAGAAATGAGAATTAGTGTCCATGGCTCTCGGAGGGGCGGGTTGGATCAACCCTGCAGCTGACAATCTTTCAAATAGCTTTATCCAGCTTTCGCGAGCGGAGTGAACACCCTAGCAGGTTTTTTATCTGTGTTTGGGTAAGGAGGGTTATAGTTATTTTGTGGAGGTGGAGGCACTTGATGGTAATTGGGATGGTTTCAACGAGAGGGTGTGGGGGGCTAGAATCTTGGGTTTGGTGATGCTTGGTAGTTTGATGGTGGGGTTTTGGGATTTGGAATTGGGTAACTAGTAGAGGGAGTTTGATAGGTTGGTTAGATATGGGAGCAACTTGGCAGTGGAGATTGGTAGTTTGGGATGATGTTTGGATATTGTGGGGAGTGATAATGGGGAGGAGGGGTTTGGTAGTTTGTGGGTGGAGTGTGATATCCTGATTGAGCATGAAAGATGGGGAATGAACTTGGGGTAGGTTGAAAATAGATTTGAGGGGGTGTGGACTTTTTGGGGTGGCTGCTAGAGGTTGCCCTTTTGTCTTGCACGCCAGAGATAGCTGACACATCTTCTTTCTTTTTCCTCAACATCCCGGACGATCCTGCTAAATTTGATATATGGATAATCTTGTTTGTTTTGAGTCCATCTTTGATATTCTCACCAATCTTAACTATATCTGTGAATTCTTTTTCAACGAACAGCATCATTCTTTCATAAAACTCCGGCTCCTGGGAGCGCACGAACACTTCGATAATCTCTTTTTCAGACATGGGAGAACACACTCTGGCGGCGTTCTTCCTCCATCTATAGGCGTATTCTCGATAACTCTCAGTTGACTTCTGTCTTATCTTCTCCAATGAATAGCGGTCTGGCACTATTTTGATATTATAAGCAAAACCTTCGATAAAATCTTTGGTCATAGCACTCCAATTGGCCCATTGGTTTATTTTGGGAGGTAAACCATTCCAAGGCCTCCCCGCTCAGGCTTCGACTGAAAAGCCGCATCAACAACACTTTGTTTTTCCTGACACCCACAAGCTGATCACAATATGCTCTCAGATGGGTCAAAGGATTTTCACTTTAGTCGAAAGTGTCAAACTTTGGTATTTTGAACCCTTCTAGAAGGTTCAGGTCAGGGTGAATGCATAAATCCTCATAATCCAGCCCTGCAACATCAGATGCATAGCGAAATTGCTTCATAGTCTTTGCAATTTCTTCCCTTATATCCAACTTGGCCATCTCCTCCTTGGCCTTCCATTCTTTCTCCTTCTCCTCATAATGGCCAACCTCAGAGTACGTGGCGTGAGGAATTTGTCGACTAGTAAGGATTGGAATATGGAAGGGGATTTTAGGAGGCACAATTTGGGTGGCAGATGGGTTGTATTAGTCCGGAGCTTGGCTTTTAGGAGGGATTATCTTGGGGTGGGTGGTGTCGGCAATTTGAGAGGAAGTGCAGGCTTGGGAAATATTTGGGTTTTGGAGAAGGGGTGGTGCTTGGGGAAAAAGATTAGAATGTCCTACATCGAGGGTAATTAAGTCGATGATAAGAGAAGCTTGAACAGGGGTAATTGGTGGATTTGTTGAGATAGGGATGGGTTGATGAGATAGATTAGGAGAAGGAAAATGAAATGGAGGCCTCCCGTCGTCTGGACCAGGAAGATTAGCAGTGATGGCTAAATTTGTCAACTCTTGAGTCTTCTTTATTTCCATCTTCATGTCAACAATCAGTTGCATCAGCTGTGCAATCAATTTATTTTGTTGTGCAATAATAGGATCTGCCACAGTGATCTCAGTCAGGCTTGCATCATCATTGTTGTATGTCATTTTTCCTTTCCACTAGTTTTGGCTAGGAGAGGGATCTTCATGGGATTTTGATCTAGTGAAATAAGGATGATCGGCTAACTTTATCAACATAGATCAATTTTAAATTACCTATAAGAAAAATTACTCAACAGCAAGCGTGTTAGTTCCCTTAGATTAATAGGTAATGTAAGATAGCACACATAAATAAATAAGCACACAATTATTCTTTTATTCGAAAATAAACTAGCCCACGGATACATGAGATATGGTAAATATGCAGGACTTTGCCTATATGATTTTAGAAATAGTGGATCAGGAAGATTGATTCATGCCAAGTCAGGTCTTCTTGCATTGTTGATAATGTAGACAGGGGAAAAATAAGCTTTTGAAAAGATAGGGGTCGGGCCTAAAAGGCTGCCTATGTATCTCACAAATGAGAGATCAGGCCCTACGTAGTTCGACAATACAAGGAATAGCTTGGGTTCAAATAGACTTCATTACACGAAAAATGAAAAATATGGGATAGAAATATTGTTAAGAAACATAACATGTCTTTACCGAGACTTCTTCTGCTGATTTATTGATTTCCTTCTCCATGCTTGATTTGGATCACTCTTTTGGCGGGATGTCAACCTCAACTTCCTCGGTCTCTTTGCTCGGTCCTGGGAGGGTACAATGGGGATTCTCTTTCTTTAGCCTGGCTATCTCCTCCAGGGAAGCATCGAGTTCCACCTCCACCTCTGTGTTTCGAGCTATTATGTTTCCAAGATATTCCTCCAGAGTAGATGAATATTCTTTGAGTATTTGACTTGTCTTACTCAGGCTTGGTCTTTTATCCTTGGTATTTCTCATTTCTTCATCAGCTTTAGCTATTTTAGCAAGCATTGTCTTAGTAGCCTGATTCACTCCTCCATCTTCCGGGACCCCTTGGGTGACCTTGCCTAGCATCCTTGTCAATATGCCTTCAGCACCCTTAGCATTTTGGCTTTTCTCCATCCTGACTGCAAATCCAACTTTCCTGAGATGGAAGAATGGAAGTTTAAAAGTGGGTTAAGCAATTTGGACTTTGTTTTGAAACTTCGGACCTAAAGAATTATTTGCTCGCATATTTGATAGTGACTGGGATTTATGCCTAGGTAGCCCTAGAAAAATTTCAAAAAGAGTGGGCTAAAATTTTACCTAAATAAAACAACATAATCATACAAACAGTTATAGCAAATAGCACAGTAACAGTTATTGCGCATCCTAAATGCAAGTGGCTCTTTTATGCCATAGGTAGGCCTAATGATTTTGAAAGGTGTATGCATAACAGAGCATTATATTGCTCCCCAAAAAAACTCCCATATATGAAGGAAATAACTTTAAAGTAAATGGGAAACAGTTCCGGGATAGGGGATATATAAAATAAAAAGGCCCACGCAGGGGTCAAGAAAAGTAAACATAAAGTCGTCCCGCGCAAGGGAGATAAAGTGCAAACCCATGCAGGGGCTAAGAAAAGTAAATATAAGGTCGTCCCACACAGGGAAGATAAAATGCAAACCCGCGCAAGGGCTAAAAGCAAATACATTGAAAATAAACCCTCGCAGGGGCGATACTAGCCTAATGCTCCCGAGGGTCCTTCTTCTATTCTGCTCCTCTTTGATTGTCCCACGATGTTGTGGATTTCGTATTGAGCCATCAACCAGTAACCATCGTATCTGTGACCTTTCTCCTCCCAGGTTTTATATCTGACGCTTTCTCCACGGGCATTCATCCAAGAATCCATCTTTGTAAGTCCGCCTCTCAAGTTTTCTAACTCTTGGGTTAGACTCTCAACGGTATGCTCGTCTTTTTCCTGTTTTCGAAGGAAGGCTTCCTGCATTTCTCTAGCTTCGTTCTTAACCCTCCAAATCTCTACCCTTACTTGTGATTCTATATTTTCTAAACCTTGATAGATATTTCGAACTGAGAACCCGAGACCTTGCAAATACTGTTTCAACCAAGCCTTGTATCCATCCGCATATCCGGCATTAAATCGGTCTTCAGCAATGGTCTCTTTGGCCAGCCTTGAAGGTTTTTTCCACTCTTTCAATATGTCACCCGTGTTTGGGACCCTATCATCTCCATGATCAAATACATAGATATTCATGTGCATAGTGGGAGGTATGATCTGTTTCCTACCAAATTGTCTCAAAACCCGAAGAGGGATACCTCGAATTCTTGGATGTGGCAAAAATGGCAAATTATGACCCCGAGTCACAACCTCTTTTGAAATGAATCATACATCCACTGAATGTTGTCCTCTCCTAACTCAAAAAAGATTTGGGCCCATCTTTCACGGGTCTTTTTCCCTTCAAATTCACCCCAATACATCCTGTCATAAAGCCCTAGGAGAAGGGCGTGATTGTCCTATGTGGGGAGCTCTTTAGTCCCTTCTCCCTTGAACAAATGACTTATTATCCACCATTGAAAGAGCAAATTACACCCTTGAAAATATCAGTGCCCATTTTTGCATTTCTCGAGGGCACGATACATATCGGCTACAATGGTTAGTGCGAGTGAATAATACTTCATCACTTCCTGAGCTTTGTGTCCGTAGAAGGTGGTGTGAGCGACCATGATAATTCGAGTACTGATGCTGAGGCTCGGGCCCTAAGGGAATAGCATGACTCCCAATAGTGCAACGGCAAAGGCCAAGGGTCGTGTGACGTCCCATTCACGATACCATTTGAACTCTTGATTGAACGTTACGTAGAAGCTTGAGTGACCGAAGCGGTCATAGAGATCTGTGAAGGCTATGCTCGATCTATGTGTCCAGTCAGCTTTCTTGAGACTGAGATACTCCCTAATTTGCTCCTCGATTGGCTTATTGGGAATCAAAATGTTTTCTTCTTTTTTAACTCTTCTCTTACCCGTCACTCCCATGGTATCAATGGCGTCCTGAATTTCTTCAAGGGCTGGGGTGATTTCCATTATTTCCAAGTGAAATACTATCTTTTCGAGATCCCAGTATCCGGTGAGGACCTCTATCAGTTTCGAATAAGCGAGCATTTGCATAAGCGAGGTCAACCATCCCATGTGTTTGTTCAATTCCCTTTTATGTTCAAAAGTGAGGTCATTCCACCATAGTTGGAGTTTGTGGGGTGCTTCCACCACCATGTCAAATTTGAGAAAGTGAGTCATACCTATAAAAAGGCTTGGTTAGGATCCCCCCCCTCCCGAGAGACAATAAATGGTTATCAACACATACACCTTTCAAAGCCACATAACATGATCTGTCACCGGGTCAGGGACCTTTGACACGTTTTTGGTGGTTTACTATGGGCCCAATACCCCTTAGATATTGGGTCGACCTAGGTAAATACTTAGAAGTACAGATTTGGTTTCGCTTTATCTTAGGTTGACTAAGAGTTAGTGTAACACCCCACACCTTACGATACTAGCGCAAGTCAAATGAAACATAACATGGTTTGGTCAAATTAACGCTAATTTTCAAAAGTGTTTGAATCTCATGTTAATAGGCTATATGTGTGTCTAACGCTTAAGAGGGTCGCGTGTATATATGTTTTGTGTCGAATTGAGAAGATTATGGCCTTAAAATGAAGTAAGAGAATTGAGGTGCTTGTAGGACTTAGTAAGTAAGTAGGTGAGTCACCTACTTGCTTAGCTTAAATTTGGTAGTTAAACGGAGACGAGGCTCGACATCGAATTTGTCCAAGTTCGATTATGAATAAAGTCCGTATTAAGGGTGTAACTTTGGCCCATGTTTTAGCATTATAAATGGGCTATACTTTCAGCCCAAGAATTATAATAAAAAGGGCCCAAAGACATCAGAACCCACTTAGCAAATTGGGCCCGAAAACTAAGTAAGTGAAAGCTGAAAATAGGCAGCCCAAATCTATCAAGTTGGTGCTCCAAAAAGGCCCAAATTTGAGGGCCAAGATGGTGGGTAAGCAGCTTGATATTGTGTGGTATAAGATGTTCAAAATGTCAAGAGAAGGTCGGCATAATAGCTCTTTATAAAGAGCTCCAAAGCAGCTTCACAATTCATTCTCAACTTGAACACAAAAAAAAAATCAGATTGCTCTCTCTACTTTCTCTCAACTTTGTGAAGCAGCCAAACGACTCTTTTAAGGTTATTAAGGAGCCTCTAAAACATAAAGAAAAAGGTAAGTAATTATAGTTGTGTGTTTAGCATGATTTTATCATGAAAAATAAGAAATAAATGCTAGTTACGCTTGCTGAAATTTGTTGGACAGATTCTGTGCAGAAAGTTGCTGCATCTTTTTTTTTTTGGTGATTTCTCTATAGTTTGTGAGTTGTATTATGAAGAGGATTTGGTGTTCTTAACATGGTTTGAGTTATAAACATCACCCTAAGGTTGCTGCCCTGATTTTGGTTTCATTTAACAAGCGCGTTTTATCGAGTTATCTTAAGCGTCATATTGATTGGAACTTGCGGGCTGTTGTATATAAGGCTATTAGCTCACATCCTTAATGACTTCTTGAGTGCTGTTATAAGACTGTTTTAGGTCTGTTTATATGTGTAAATGTTGCTAGAACACTTTGGTTAAATTTGGAATAAGTTTGGGGTTGTCGATGTTGAAAGGTAGCGAAGGAAGGTAACATTATGTTGTCCATTTTTAGAGTGTGTGGAATTGTGATGTGTTTTACTTTGTGGGCTATTGTAAGACTGTCAAGAGGCTGAAACAAGATATATATGACATATACATAAGAATTGTTGTTCGAAAATGCAGTTATAGGTGGAATGGTTGGGCAAAACACCTTGACGTCGCTAATTAAAGGCTTGTTGCCCGTGTGTTGTTTTGTTATGTGATTGGGCTGCCAAGATGTGTTTATTGGTTGCTAATGCTAGTTTTATCACCTACTACATTGTAGATAAATATTTGGAGGAAGGGAAGGTTATCTTGAGTTAGTAACGAGGTCATACAGCGAGGTATGTAAGGTTACTTGAT
>JAABOM020065230.1:0-41251 GCA_011800125.2 Solanum clarkiae | reverse complement strand
AAAGCCCCCCCCCCCCCCAATCAAAGTGGTCAACGTATATAATCCTCAACATGGTACATTGGAATAACACCCCCCACCATAGTGATCAAGGTATATAGCCCTCAACATGGTAGATGGACATAGCACCCTCCATCACAGTGGTCAAGGTATATACCCCTTAACGTGGTATATCCCTTAACTGGTAGATAGACACAACACCTTCCATCATAGTGGTTGAGGCATAACACCCCCTCAACAAGGTGTGGCCAACTTATAACACTATAGATACTTTTGATGAAATCAACACATTCATACATTACTTTCATCATCATAAAGTCACTTGACTCATAGGCCATACATTAGATCATCAATAACTCAAGAACCCTTAAACAGACATTTTATCAAACACTTGGTGGGTCTATAATGGTAGTGTAAAATCATGTAATTCAAGAGTAAAATCATGTGAGAAAACTCAATGTAAATCTACCCACCAATATTTGGTAACACTCTCATTCAATATACATTGGAACCCTTCATCAAATCTCAAAATAGATCATAGATTTAGCTCAAAATATGTTTAAACACACATTTAAAAAATCCCAACATAGTTCATAATTAATTCATAATAAGAAAAACCAATATATAAATCAACTTGAAATCATGCAATTTTCTTAAAAAGAAAGGTTGGGCACCATAGGTTAAAGAATCCAATGGTTAAAACCCATATACCTCAACTTTGGAGATTTCATTGATGAAGATTTAGATGAGAACTTGAAGCTTGAATGAATTCCTTAAGATCTGGAATAAGTTTGGAACACTTGATTTTGAGTGAAATATTTGGCGAAGTGTTTGAGAAGGTTTTGGGGTATGTCTCGAAAGATTTGGGGTTGAAAAATGACTAAGTATAGGTACTTTTATGTATAAGGAGGCTTAGGCCCATGATCCAAAGGCCCTGGACTGAAACAGAAAACTAAAGTAAAAATTAACACTGGCCGCATCGCGCCAGTGACGCAGATCGTCTCAAGAATTTGCAAATTTTGAAAAATAAAATTTTGATACGGTTGCTCTAAAATCAGAGTTAGAATAATTTTTCACTCAATTTTTCGCCTGATCATGAATATAAAGTCAAATTTCAGATATCACGCACAGACTTTGAAATATATGAAAATTACAATTATGGGTGTTTCTGAGGAACATTTTTTGACACATTTTGGGGTCATTTCAATATCACCCCCTGGGAACATTCTTGCCCGAATGTCAAAGAAACATACATAAAAAGGATAATTATGAAGAGATCAACGCCAACAAGAATGCAACAATGCACTTAAATATCATTTTCAAAAATCTTAACATAAGTGTCAAAATTACCATGAACTTGTCAACATAAAGATGAATGCATGCAAATGAGATAAGGTTGATACATAAGAATTTAAATCACATAGAGAACTTAGAATTAGTACCTTAGGCTTGGGTAGAAGGGAAGATATAGGGGTATCACTTCTGCATGTCCATCTCGGCTTCCCATGTGACACTTTCACCTTGTTGGTTTCTCCAAAGAACTTCGACGGAAGCAACATCCATGTTCCTCTACACTTGTCTATCCAAAATTTCTATCGGGACCTCTTCATAAGTCAAATTGTCTTCAACAATACCCATAATATCAAGAGGCACAATAGTACTAGGGTAACCCACACACTTCCTTAACATAGGCACATGAAAAATCGGATGAACCATATTCATATCGTTGGGTAACTCCAACTCATAGGCCACCTTACCAATCCTCCTCGGTACTTTATAAGAACTCATAAATCTTGAACTGAACTTACCCCTCTTACAAAAATGAACTACACCCTTCAAGGGTGAAACCTTCAAGTAGACCCAATCATCAATCTTAAATTCAAGATCTCTACTCCTCACATCGGCATAGGACTTTCGACGACTTTTGGCTGTTTTCAACCTTTCCCTTATCAACCTTACCTTCTCCATGGCCTCTATAACCAGATCTAGACCCAACAAAGCCATGTCTCCTACCTCAAACTATCCAACCGGGGACCTACAATATCTACCATAGAGAGCCTTAAAAGGAGTCATACCATTTCTAGATGATAGCTATAGTTGTAAGAAAACTCAATGAGTGAAAGATGATCATTCCAACTACCCTTAAACACCAAAACACAAGCTCTAAGTATATCCTCATGAGTTTGGATAGTTCTTTCGGCTTGGCCATCCGTTTGAGGGTAAAAGGTTGTACTAAGCTTAACCTTGGTACTAAGACCTCTTAAGAAGGACCTCCAAAAGTGAGAAGTGAAATGACTACCATGATCTGATACGACAGACAAGGGCACCCCATGCAATCTAACTAATTCAAGAATGTACAATTTAGCATAATCTTCGGCACCATAAGTGTCACGTCCCAAGCCTACGACCTAGACGTGACACGACGCAAGGGGAAACTGAAGGGACCCTAAGCAAGCCTATTAGCACAACTTTACACATCCTTGGTCATGGAAGCAACAAAATACAACAAGAGATAGTAAATAGGGATAATCGGGACATATTTCATATCATAAACTATAAGGGAAATATTTCATATCATAAACTACAAGTGTCAAGAGAGAGTCAAAATTTATAACATTATACATGACATGTCCAACAACACCTCTACTACATAGATAAGAGGGGGAGCCAAGACAAACAATCGGGCTCACTCTTATTATCAACATATGCATAAAAGAAAGATAGTCTTAGAACAGAGCATGAGGTCATAAGCATCATCCCCGAGATAGAGGACTCACCAAAGAGCTTAAGAAAGAGTCGTACTAGCCATGTAAATGAGGGTGATCAAGTGGGGCTCCGATTCCTATATGGTGACATCATGTAGGAATATAATATGCATTAGTAAATTCGAATGTATTAAGTATGTTGTAGGCAATTCAACAAGAGATAAGTAACATAATCGAAATGCATAAGCATAGCCAATGTGTAGCATATAACTATATGGCATGCATGTGAGATGCTATGTAGTAAATCATGCTTATATAGAACATAATACATGTGCAAGAAGAGACCACTATCATATTGGTAAATCGTTGCACCCTACCACCCTTAGTGATTGAGGTACTGATCCCATAAACTGTTTGGTAGATCGTCGCACCCTATCACCCTTGGTGACCGAGGTACAAATCCCCCGACATGGTTATCAAGGTACAAAGCCCCCAACATGGTTGGTGGATCATAGCACCCTACCACCTTTGGTGACCGAGGTACAAACCTCCCCACATGGT
This sequence comes from Solanum clarkiae, assembly GCA_011800125.2. Classification (NCBI taxonomy): domain Eukaryota; kingdom Viridiplantae; phylum Streptophyta; class Magnoliopsida; order Solanales; family Solanaceae; genus Solanum; species Solanum clarkiae. The sequence goes on along the minus strand of JAABOM020065230.1, from coordinate 37,988 downwards.
TATCAAGGCACAAACCCCTCGACATAGTTATCAAGGCACAAACCCCTCGACATGGTTACTCTATGCACAACTCCCGAGTAGGGTATGGTCACATTCCAACACTATAATAGGAGAAAACCATATACATACATTCACTTCATCATCATATAGTCATTTAACTCATAAGACATGCATTGGGCCTTTATTTTCTCAAGAAATCATAATCTAGACATTTTATAAAACACTTGGCGGGGGTGTAGTGCTAGTGCAAAATCATGCAATTCAAGAGTGAAATCATGCTAGAAAATTCAATATAAAACCATCAATAGATAGTTGGTAACACCCTCAAGTCATATACATCAAAGTCCTTCATCAAATCACACAATTGATCTTAGATTCATAGCTCGAAACATGCTAACACAATCATAATTTCATGAAACCCCGACATAGTGTGCAGTGAAATTCACAATAGATAAGACCCATGAGTAGATCAACTTTAAACCATGCAAATTTGAGAAAAAAGAAGCTTGAGCATCATGGGTGGAAGGAACCCATGAACGAAACCCACATACCTTGACTTTGGAGAATCTTTGAAAAAGATTGGGAGATGGAGACTTGAAGCTCGATTGAGAACCTTAAGAATCGGATGAGTTTTTGAGAGGTGAAATTGGGGATGAAATATTTTCTAAGTGTTTGAATGAGTATTTAGGAAAATCTTGAATGATATGTGGGTGAAATAGGGCTAAGTGTAGGCATTTTCTCACATTGGAACACTTAGGCCCAAGACCAAAAAGTCTTGGATCGAACTTGAAAACTGGGCAAAAGTTATACTAAGGTGCATCGCGCCAACGACGCGCACCACTCACTAGAATTTTATTTTTGGAAAAATAAAATTGCGATTCATTTGCTCTAAAATCTAGGTTAGACCCATTTCCCACTAAATTTCACCCCTTGAGCAAGAATATGAAGTCAAATTTTTGAAATAACGCATGGATTTTGAGATATATGGAAGTTTCAATTTTGGGCACTTCTGAGGTACATTTTCGAGCACTTTTTGGGGGTCGTTTCAATATCTTTTCCTTGGTTGTCCCCGAATGTCAAAGAAACATATATGAGAGAGTAATCATGAAAAAATTAGCCCCAACAAGAATGCAATAACATACTTAAAGTACCATTTTCAAAATTTTAACATAAGTGTTAAAATCATTGTGAACTTGTCAACATAAACATGAATGCATACAAATGACATAGGGGCTGAAACATAAGATTTTGATTCATAAAAGAAAAGTACTTGACGTTTCATCACAAGCTTGAATAGAGTGAAAGAGGATCGGGTATCGCTTATTCATGCCCTCCCCGGCTCCTCCAGAGAAACTATCAACTAGACGATTCTTCTATAAAGCCTTGATGAACACCAATAACATACTTAAAGCACCATTTTCAAAATTTTAACATAAGTGTTAAAATCATCGTGAACTTGTCAATATAAACATGAATGTGTACAAATGACATAGGGGCTGAAACACAAGATTTGATTCATAAAAGAAAAGTACTTAATGTTTCATCACAAACTTGAATAGAATGAAAGAGGATCGGGTATAGCTTTTTCATGCCCGCCCCAGCTCCCCGAGAGAAACTATCAACTTGACGATTCTTCCGTAGAGCCTTGATGAACACCACATCCTTATCAACTAACCATTACTCATATCCACCCAACTTCTCCACCGAACCTCCTCATAAGTCAACCTATCCTCGACAACATCCATCATCTCAAGAGTCTTATAACACTTGAATCACCAATGCACCTTTTCTATCCTAGAAACATGAAGAATCAGATGAACCATATTCTTATCCTAAGGCACTTCCCATTTGTATATGACCATATTAGTCTTCCTCTACACCCTATAGGGACTCACAAACTGTAAACTCAATTCCCTCTTTACCAAGACAACCATACCTTTCATGAGCGAAACCTTCAAATAGCCCCATTCACCAACTTTAAATCCAAGATCCTTTCTCCTCTCATCGCATAGGACTTTTGACGACTTTGGCTTGAGTCATACTTTACATAATCAACCTCACCCTCTCCGTCCTCCATAATCAGATTCGGACCCAATAAAGTTATCTCTTCTACTTCAAACTACCCAACCAGTGATCTACAATATCTAACCTAGAGAGCCTCAAAGGAGCCTTACCGATGCTAGAATGATAGCTATTGTTATAGGCAACTCAATCCATGGAAGATAATCATCCAAACTATTCTTAAGCTTCAATATACAAGCCCTAAGCATATCCTCAAGTGTTTGGATAGTTCCTTCGATTTGGCTATCCGTTCAGGGTGAAAGGCCGTACTAAGTTTAACCCTCATACCAAGACACCTTTGAAAGGATCCCTAAAAATGTGAAGTAAATTGAGCACCATGTTCGATATGATGGACAAAAGAGCCCCATTTAATCTCACCAAGTCTTGAATGTACAACCTAGCACAATCTTCAGCCATATGTGTTGTCTTAACCGTTAGAAATTGAGATGATTTTGTCATCCTACCAACCACAATCCAAATAAAATCAAAAACCACTTTATAGTCATTAGGCAATCCAACCATAACATCCATGTTAATTTTCTCCTACTTTCGAGTAGGAGTCTCTATTTCTTGAGTTAAACCACCTGGCCTTTAATGTTCGGCCTTGACTTGTTCGCAACTATGACAATCGAATACAAATTTGGCAATGCCTTTCTTCATACCTCCCCACCAAAATACATCCCTCAAACCTCTATATATCTTAGTAGAACCAGGGTGAATACAATAGGAAAAAAAATTGTGAGCCTCATCAAGAATCTTCTCTCAAGCCGTAAACACAAGGCACATATAACCTACCTTGGTATCTAAGGGTACCATCTCCCCCTTGGGAGAAAACCTCCATCTTACCATTTTTTACCAATGCCTTCAATTCCAACAAAGCGGGGGTTAAGATCTTGCTTAGACTTTGTCTCCTCAACCAATGAAGATTTAGAACCATCATCAACAACAACAATAACACCATTATCAACCTCGCCCAACCTAACCCCTAATCCAGCCAACTGATGGACCTCCATAGCCACCCCTATGCTACCACCATCAACATCAACTAAGCTACCCATGGACACCCTACTCAAAGCACCAATCACAACATTAGTCTTTCCAGGATGATAACGCACACTCATATCATAATGCTTAAGAAGTTCTAACCACTTTCTTTATCTCAAGCTATGATCTTTTGGGTGAACACAAAATGGAGATGAAACGACCCCAAAAAGTGCCCAAAATGTGTCTCGAAATGCCCAAAATTTTAATTTTCATATATCTAAAAATTCATTTGTTATTTTGAAAATCCGACTTCATATTTGTAATCAGGGGGCCAAAATTAAATTAAGAAAATGTCGAACCTCGATTTAAGAGTGAAAGATTTGCAATTATAAAATTTTAAGTGACGATTTCCAGTGAGGACTGCGCGTCCTTGGCACGACGTGGAAGTGTTTCGGTTTAATATATTTCTTTTGTCCAAATTTTTCTAAGTGTTGGGATCAAGTTTTTTCAAATGTGTTTTTACCTACACTTGCCAAATTTCACCATCATATCCCCCAAAACATTAGCCAGCACTCACTAAAACACATAGCCATATTTTTACTCTAAAATTTATGACTCAAAACCCTCATCCGGAACTAAGGATTCTCTTCAAGCTTCAAGCCTCCATCTTCAATCTTAAACAAAAACTTCTCCAAAGCTAAGGATTGGTGTTGAACCATTGGGTCCTTTCACCTATGGTACCTAAGCCTCCTTCTTACTAATATTGCATGATTTAAAGTTAATTTTACATGTGGGTCTTTTATATTAAAAACTTTACTGGATGGTGATTTTAATTCATGAAAGTATAGTTGTTTTAGCATGTTTTGAGCTCTGAATCTTAGATCTAGTGTTGGATTTGATGAGGGGTTTTGATGTGAAAGTCTTGAGGGTGTTGAAAGGTGTTGACTAATGGTTTTACAATAGATTTTCTTGCATGTTTTCATCTCTAAATTGAATGGTATTTTACCCTCATTACACCACCTAATTGTTTGATAAAATGTCCTGCTAGGGTTTCTTGTGGAATTGAAGGTCCAACACTTAAGATATGGTATGAATGACTATATAATGATGAAATAAGCTTATATACATGATTAGTTCGATATGAAGTGTTCTATTAGATCATTCCCAATCCGGGAACCTAGTTGAGTGGTTAATATCACAACTACTAGCGTGATGGGTGCTATCATCACTAACTAGTTGAGGGATTAATATCTCAACAACTAGGGTGATGGGTGCTATCATCACTAAACTTGATGAGGGAAACACCTCACATACTATGGTGATGGGTGTGATCATCACTAACCTTGATGAGGAGTTCGTACCTCACACACTAGGGTGATGGGTGCTATCACCACTAACCTTGATGAGGGATTGTACCTCACACACTAGGGTGGTAGGTGTTATCATCCCTAACCTACCAAGGGGTTTATACTTTGGAAATTTAGCTTGGTCTATTCTTCACATATGATATCTTATATTAGCATGAGTTATTTAAGCATGATTTACTCTAGCATTGATCATAATGCAATCTTGTTATAATATGTCTATTGCCTATTATTATGTATTTTGATTATGGTATCTATTTCTTATTGCATTGCATCCCATATACCTAGTACATTGAAACGTACTAACACATACTCTTGCCTACATGATATCACCATGTAGGAACCTGAGCCCAAGTTGATCATCCTCCTCCACGTGGCTAGTCGGTCTTATCTCAAGCTAGTTGGTGAGTCCTCCATTTTGGGGACCTCGATCCACGTTTTCCTCTTTCTTTATATTAAGAAAATCTATTTTATGTCCTATTTTGAATATGAGGCTGAGCTCGGTTACTTTCTCTTAGCCCCCACTCTATTTATGTATTTAGAAGTTTTTGTTGGACAAGTTATTTTATCTATGATATGAGCTATGACTCTTTGTTTCTTAATAATGATGTTGTGCAAGCTATCCCTTAGTATCTTTGCCCCTTATGCTTACTTTATGCCTTTTATATGCTTCTGCGACCAATGATGTTTAATGACAAGTTAAGAGGCTTGATTGGGGTTCCTTCGAGTTCCCAATTCATCGTGCCACATCTAGGCCATAGACTTGGGTCTTGACAAACTTGGTATCAGAACACTAGGTTGATAGATCCTCGGAGTCCAACACATTGCTCAATTAGACTCCTATTCATGGTTGTTAAGCATGCCATGACTATGAATAGGAGGCTATGAGGCACTTTAGGAAAAGGTTTCCTTCTTCATGTTCTAAGTCATGCTATAGAGTTGTGGTGAGTTCTTCCCCCTAACGATTGTTCTTTGCTATTAGAGATCATGCCAAGCACTAGAGGAAGATGGGCTCAAACTCCCGAGGAGCAACCTACCAATAGTGAGCTTCAGGATGCTCTCACTATGCTTGCCAAAGTGGTGGCCAACCAAGTCCAACAAGGAGCCCAAGCCTCTTATGCTACTACCCGGGGATCTAAGATAAGAGAATGCATGAGGATGAATCCTCTAGTTTTCTATGGGTCTAAGGTGTATGAAGATCCACAAGAGTTCATTGATGAGGTCTACAAAATCTTGAAAATCATGGCTGTTGGGGCGAATGAAAATACAGAGTTGGTGGCGTCTCAACTCAAGGGGTAGCCCAAATTTAGTATGATCAATGGAAGGGTGAGAAGTGTAACGGATAAGTGGTGCTTTAGGAGGAATTCAAATTGGCTTTCCTTAATCATTTCTTCCCTCTTGAGCTTAGGGAAGCAAAGTTGGTAAAGTTTATGAACTTGAAACAAGGTGCTATGAGTGTGAGGGTGTATGCCCTCAAATTTAATCAATTTTCAAAGTATTATCCTCACTTGGTGGCTGATCCTAGATCAAAGATGAATAAATTTGTGATGGGGGTCTCTGACTTGGTCAGTGAAGAATGCAGTCCGCCTTGCTAATTGGTGACATGGACTTGTCTCGATTGATGGCATTGCCGACCAAATGGAGGAGGAACAATTGAGAAAAAGGAGGCGCCATGAGGCCAATAGGGCCTGATTTGAGGGTAAGTTCCGAAAGGCTGTTAGATTTCATCAAGGCCAAAGGCCTCCTCATGCTACTAATAGGGGGTTTGCCAATGACTTCCCTAGGCCTCAAGGTACAGGTGGTGTGGCTCCTAATAATGTGTGTCCTAGATGTGGAGGGGGTTATAAGGGCTCATGCTTGGAGGGTTCTAATGAATGCTTTGGATGTGGGGAGCTTGGTCACAAGAAAATAGATTTTCAAAGAAACCGTGGCAAGGTTCGGGGTGTAAACGTGGTTCCATTGGGTAGAGGTGATTCTCAAGGTGGTGCTCCAAGGTAGAACCAGTTTTATGCTCTACATGGGAGGAAAGGGGTTGATGAGGTCCCCGATGTTGTTACCAGTATATTGAAAATATTTAATCTTGATGTATAAGCTTTGATTGATCCGGGTGCTACCCTTTCCTTTGTTACCCCCTTTGTTGCTAAAACATTCCATGTTGAGTTGGAGTTATTACATGAGTCATATAAGGTGTCTACTCCTATTGGTGCATCTATTGTTTCTAGGAGGGTGTATAGAAATTATCTGGTTTTCATCTTTCATAAAATCCTACCTTGTGATCTTGTTGAATTAGACATGATTGATTTTGATGTTATTCTTAGGATGGATTGGTTGCATGCATACTATGCTTCTATTGATTGTAGAACCTATAGGTTCAAATTTCAATTCCTAAATGAACCCATTCTTGAGCGGAAAAGTCATGATGTGGTGGTAAGGGGTAGGTTTATCTCATGCGTTGAACCCCATAAGTTGATTCCTAAGGGATGTTTGTATCATCTTGTGAGGTTGGAAGATATGGTAATAGTGTGGTTGTTGTTGAAGGTTCTAAATCTTCTTTGGTTGATGAAGTGATAGCAAAACAAGATCTAGACTCTACCTTGATTGAATTGAAGGCCTTGGTGAAAGGGGCAAAGTAGAGATTTTCTCCCAAGGGGAGATGGTGCCTTTAGATATCAAGGTAGGTTATGTGTGCCATGTATTGATGGCTTGAGGGTGAGGATTCTTGATGAGGCCCGTAATTCCTCTTATTCTTATTCACCCCGGTTCAGCCAAAATGTATAGAGACTTAAGGGATGTGTATTGGTGGGGAGGCATAAAGACAGACATTGCCAAATTTGTTTTCGGTTGCCATAGCCGTCAATAAGTCAAAGCCGAACATCAAAGGCCGAGTGGCCTAACCCAAGACATAGAGATTCCTACTTAGAAGTGGGATGTGATTAACATGGATTTTGTGGTTGGATTGCCAAATACTAGTAAAGGTTTTGATTACATATAGGTGGTGGTTGATAGGATGATGAAATTAGCTCACTTTCTACCAGTTAAGACTATATATGGGCTAAAGAATATGCAACATTGTACCTCTATGAGTTAGTAAGGTCTCATGGGGTTTCTTTATCCATTATATTGGATTATGGTGCACAATTTAATTTACACTTTTGGAGGTCTTTTCAAAGGGTTCTCGGTACCAAATTTCACCTTAGTACGGCCATTCACCCTCAAACGAATGGTCAAGCCGAGAGGACAATCCAAATACTTGAGGATATACTTAGGGCTTGTGTTTTGGAGCTTAAAGGTAGTTGGGATGATCATCTTCCATTGACAGAGTTTTCCTACAACAATAACTATCACTCTATCGTCGGTATGGCTCCTTTTGAGACTCTTTATGGGAGACGTTGTAGATCACCAATGGGATGGTTTGAGGTTAGAGAGATGAATTTATTGGGGATGGATCAGGTTATGGAGGCTCTTGAGAAGATTAATATTATTAGAGAAAGATTGAGAATAGCCCAAAGTCATCAAAAATCCTATGCTGATGTAAGAAGAAGAGACCTAGAATTCCAAGTGGGTGATTGAGTTTATTTGAACGTTTCTCCAATGAAAGGTGTAGTCTATGAAAGGTGTAGTCTATGAAAGGTGTAGTCCATTTTCGTAAAAAATGAAAGTTGAGTACAAGGTATGTTGGTCCTTATAAGGTGATAAAGAGGGTTGTTAAGGTAGCTCATGAGTTGAAGTTACTCAGTAAAATGAATTTGGTTCATCTGGTATTCCGTGTTTCTATGTTGAGAAAGTGTTTGTGAACCTAATGCCATTATGCCTCCAGATATTATGGGTTTTGTTGAGGATAACTTAACTTGTGAGGAGGTTCTGATTCATATCTTGGATATACAAGTGAAGAGATTGAGGAACAAAGAGGTGACATCCGTTAAGGTCCTTTGGAGAAACCATCAAGTTGAAAGTGCTACATGGGAGGCCAAAGCGGACATGCAAAATTGGTATCCTTATCTTTTCCAATCCATGCAAGCCTAAGGTACTATATCCTAAGTTCCACATGAGATTTCAAGTCTTACATTTCAGCCCCTATGTCATTCATATTCATTCATGTTTAAGTTGGTAAACTTATCATGATTTTACACTTATGTTGGGAATTTGAAAACGGTGTTTTACATGTTATGTTGCATTCTTATTGGGGATGATTTGTTCATAATCACTCTTGTCTTATATATCTCTTTCACATTCAGGGATGAATATTCCAAAGGAGGAGATATTGAAACGACTCCAAAAAGTGCCCAAAAATGTGCCTCTGAATGCCCAGAATATTAATTTCCATATATCTCAAAATTTATTTGTTATTTAGAAAATCCGACTTCACATTTGTGATTGGGGGGTCAAACTTAGGTGAAAAGGGTCTAACCTTGATTTAAGAGTGAAAGATTAGCAATTATAAAATTTTAAGTGATGATTTCAAGTGAGCACTATGCATCCTTGGCGCAACGCGGCAGTGTTTCACTTTAGTGCATTTTTTTTAGTTCGTCCAAATTTTTCTAAGTGTTGGGCCCAAGGTTCCCAAACGTATTTATACCTATACTTAGCCAAATCTCACCCACATATACAATAAAAAATTTGCCAACACTCACTTAAACACACAACCATATTTTCACTCCAAAATTCAAGACTCAAAACCCTCATCCAGAACTAAGGATTCTCTTCAAGCTTCAAGCCTTCATCTTCAATCTTCACCAAGAACTTCTCCAAAGCTAAGGTATGTAGTGTTGAACCATTGGGTCCTTTCACCCATGGTTCCTAAGCCTTCTTCTTACTAATAATGCATGTTTTAAAGTTGATTTTACATATGGGTCTTATATATTAAAAAACTTACTGCACAATGATCTTAGTTTATGAAAGTATGGTTGTTTTAGCATGTTTTGAGCTCTAAATCTTAGATGTAATGTTGGATTTTATGAGGGGTTTTGATGTGAAAGTCTTGGGGTGTTGAAAGGTGTTGATTGATAGCTTTACAACAGATTTTCTTGCATGTTTTCATCTCTAAATTACATGGTCTTTTACCTCCATTAACCCCCCCTCCCCAAGTGTTTGATAAAATGTATGGCTAGGGTTTCTTGTAGAATTGAAGGTCCAAAGCTTAATATATGATATGAATGACTATATGATGATGAAATGAGCTTATGTACATGATGATTTGTATATAAAGTGTTGATTAGACCATTCCCAATCTGTGAGCCTAGTTGAGGGTAAGGTGATGGGTGCTATCATCAATAACCTAGTTGAGGGGTTAATATCTCAACCACTAGGGTGGTGGGTGCTATCATCACTAACCTTGATGAGGGGTTAATATCTCACAAACTAGGGTGATGGGTGCTATCATCACTAACCTTGATGAGGGGTTTGTACCTCACACATTAGGGTGATGGGTGCTATCATCACTAACCTACCAAGGGGTTTATACTTTGGAAATCTATCTTGGTCTATTTTCACATACGATATCTTATATGAGCATGAGTTATTTAAGCATGATTTAATCTAGCGTTGATCGTACATGCCATCCTTTTATAATATGTCTATTGCCTATTGTTATGCATTTTGATTGTGAAGTCTATTTCTTATTGCATTGCATCCCACATACCTAGTACATTTAAACATACTAACACATGCTCTTGCCTACATGGTATCACCATGTAGGAACCGGAGCCCAAGTTGATCATCCTCCTCTACATGGCTAGTCGGTGCATTTCAAGCTAGTTGGTGAGTCCTCCATTTCAAGGAACTTGGTCTATGTTTTCCTCTTGCTTTGTATTGAGACAATCTATTTTATGTCCTATTTTGATTACGAAGGTGAGCCTGATTACTTTGTCTTGGCCCCCGCTCTATCTATGTATTTAGAGGTTTTTGTTAGACAAGTTATGTATCTATGGTATGAGCTATGACTCTTTGTCTCTTAATGATGATGTTTTGCAAGTTATCCCTTAGTCCATTTACCCCTTATGCTTACTTTGTGCCTTTTATAAGGGTTGTGACAGGAGACTCTTGTGATCCATAACCACTTCAATATGCACCCTAAGCAAATAACGTTGCCAAATCCTTAAAGAAAATACCACGATGGCTATTTCAAGGTCATAGATAGGATAATCCTTCTCATGCATCTTAAGTGGTCTCTAAGAATAGGCTATCACCTTACCATTTTGCAACAAAGGTGAGGCATCACAATAAACAACAACCCTTCCGGTAGAGACAAGATAGGAGCGAACACAAACTTATCCTTCAAGGTTTGGAAACTCTTTTCACACTCAATAGTTCATACAAACTTAGCCTTCTTTTGGGTCAACTTAGTCATGGAAGAAGCAATAGAAGAGAACTCATTCACAAACCTCTAGTAGTAACCCGCTAAGCCCAAGAAATGCCTAAGGGAGTCAAAGGTCTAGGCCAATTTCTAATCACATCCCTCTTCTTAGGATCCACCTTAATACCATCCTCCAACACCACATGATCTAGGAAGATAACCTTCTTTAACTAAAATTAACACTTCTTATACTTAGCACACAACTCCTTCTTTCCCCAAGATTTGCAACACTACCCCCAAATGGTTCTCAAGCTCTGAATAAATCAATACTTCATCACTAGAGACCACCACAAACATAACAAGGAAGGGTTAAAGACTCTATTCATGAGACCTATAGACATAACCGGTGTATAAGTCAAACCAAAAGACACCACCCCAAATTCAAAATATCAGAAAGGATATTCACTAACTCATTGATCACCAGAAACAACTCAATAGAAATAACTTATGTTTAACACCTCTAACTCTTATAAGATGGTAAATGCAACCCTTAGAGATCAATTGTACGTTAAGACAAGAAACAGACTTATCCCTTTACATCCATCTTACAAGCCCCCACTCAAGGACGGATTTATTAGGGAATTGGAATCTAACTCTACGAGCCCTACCATCAAATGAGACACAACGTTTGTGCAACTAATCCATCCCAAGTGTGGCATAAAAATCCACCACATCAAACCCAATAAGTCACAAGGCGAGACCTAATGCAATATGAACACGGAACATTACCTATGGACTTTCTAACAATAATAGTCACAACAAAAATGGGGCAGACTCCAAACATTAACATAACAACTTGGAGCACACTTGAAACCCACTAGCAACAAGAAAGAATCATGAAAGAAATAGTGGCGCCTGGGCCCATCAATGTATTCACATCAAAGTCAAAGGAAATTTCAACATACGGTAGCAACATCAGGTACCTTATCCCCTTCTTGATCCCCTTGATCAACATGACCACCTTAATTTAAAGATGACCACCCTTACGCCTCCTTCGAGCAAATGAACAATTTACTAGCTTGTGAACCACTTTACCACATCCATAACAAACATTTTTCTTCCTCAAGCATGGGCTATCATAGTACTTTCCACACCTTTGACACTTGGGATTATCATCTCCTTTACCCTTATTGCATTTATAAGGGAAATTCTTCATCTTATGTCCCACTTCACCACAATAGAAACAAGCATTGGTGCCCTTGAAACATGGGCCCCTACGAACCCTACCACATGTTGGACATATAGCATCACCTCTATCCTTAAGACTTTGGAACCTTCCTTTAATATGGGCCCTCTTGGCCTTACTACCTCTCCCTTTACCATTTAAAGTCTCGGGAGCACTCATCTGTTGATTGAGGTGATTGGTGAATTTTGTCGCTGCCTTGGCCAATACCCGTAGAGCATTACGAATCTCCATATTTGTCATATCATTATTCTAAGTAGCTTGAGACATACCCTAAAATGTAATGGTTAGGGATTAGTAATAAGCCCTAGGGACCTAACTCTATCATACAACATAATTCATAAAGAAGTGAAACATTTCCTAGAATGCCTCATAGCCTACCATTCATAGTTGTGGCGCACTTCACAACTATGAATAGGACTCTAATTGACGCGATGTGTTTGGATACCGAGGACCTAACAACCTAGTACTCTAATACCAGGTTTATCATGACCCAAGCCTAGGGCCTAGACATAACACAGTGCAAGGGGAAACCGAAAGGACCCCAAGCAAGCCTCTTAGCACATCATTACACATCATTGGTCGTGGAAGAAAAAAATACAAGAGATAGAAAATAGGGATAACCAGGGCTAAGGGACATATTTCATATCACAAACAACAAGAGCCAATAGAGATCTAAAACTTATAACATTACACATGACATGTCCAACAATACCTCTACTACATAGATAAGAGCGAGGGCCAAGACAAACAACCGGGCTCACCCTCATAATCAACATATACATAAAAGAAAGATAGTCTTAGAACGTAGCATGAGGTCATAAGCAGTGTCCCTGAGATGGAGGACTCACCAAATAGCTTGAGAGAAAGTCGTACTAGCTACGTGGAGGAAGGTGATCAAGTGGGCCTCTGGTTCCTGCATGGTGATATCATGTAGCATATAACTATATGGCAAACATGTAAGATGTTATGTACTAAATCATGCTTATATAGAACATAATACATGTGCAAGAAGAGACCACTATCAAATTGGTGAATTGTCGCACCCTACCACCCTTTGTGATTGAGGTACCAACCCCATCAATTGGTTGGTGGATCGCACCCTACCACCCTTGGTGACTGAGGTACAAACCCTCTGATATGGTTATCAAGGTATAAATCCCCTGACATAGTTGATGGATCGTTGCATCCTACCACACTTGGTAACCGAGGTACAAACCTCCCGACATAGTTATCAAGCCACAAACCCCTCGACATGGTTATCAAGGTACAAACCCCTCGAATGGTTACCTGGTGCGTAACCCCCGAGTAGGGCATGGTCATATTCCAAAACTATATAGGAGAAAACCTTATACATATATCATTTCATCATCATATAATTATTTAACTCATAAGACATGCATTGGGCCTTCATTTCCTCAAAAAATCATAGTCTGGACATTTTATCAAATAGTTGGTGAGTGTGTAGTGCTAGTGCAGAATCATTCAATTCAAGAGTGAAATCATACTAGAGGATTCAATGTAAGACCATCAATAGATACTTGGTAATACCCTCAAGTTATACACATCAAATACCTTCATCAAAACTCACAATAGATCTTAGATTCATAGCTCTAAACATGCTAAAACAACCATAATTTCATGAAACCCCAACATAGTGTGTAGTGAAATTCATAATAGATAAGACCCATAAGTAAATCAACTTTAAATCATGCAAATTTGAGAAAAAAGAAGTTTGGGCATCATGGGTGAAAGGAACCCATGAACGAAAGTCAGATACCTTAACTTTCGAGAATCCTTGAAGAAGATTGGGAGATGGAGACTTGAAGCTTGATGGAGAACCTTAAGATCCAGATGAGTTTTTGAGATTTGAAATTGGATCAATGAAATATCTTCTAAGTGTTTGAGTGAATATTTAGGAATGTATTGAATGATATGAGGGTGCAATGAGGCTAAGTATAGGCATTTTCACGCATGGGAATACTTAGGCCCAAGACCCAAAAGCCTTGGATGGAACTTGAAAAATGGGCAAAATTTATACTGAGGCGCATCACGCCAATGACGCACGCCACTCACTAGAATTTGATTTTTGGAAAAATGAAATTGCGATTCGTTTGCTATAAAATTGGAGTTAGATCCATTTCCCACTCAATTTGACCCCCTAAACAAGAATATGATGTTGAATTTTCGAAATAATGCACGAATTTTAAGATATATGGAAGTTTTGATACTGGACACTTCTGAGACACATTTTTGGGCACTTTTGGGGTCGTTTCAATAAGTATTCTTAACCGGTAGGAAATGAGCCAACTTTGTCATTCTTTCACCCACAACCTAAATAGAATCAAAACCCTTTCTAGTCTTACACAACCCAACCATAAAATCCATGTTAATTTCCTCCCACTTCAAAGTAGGGATCTCTATATATTAGGCTAGGTCACCCGATCTTTGATGCTCAGTTTTGACTTATTGGCAATTATGGCAACCAGATACAAACTTAGCAATATCCCTCTTCATGCCACCCACTAAAACACTTTCCTCAATTCTCAATACATCTTTGTAGCACCGGGCTGAATAGATGAGGAAGAATTATGAGCCTCATCAAGAATTTTCTTCTCAAGTCATCAACACAAGATACACGCAACCTACCTTAGTATCTAAGGAAAGCATCTCCGCCTTAGGAGAAAACCTCCCCATTGCCATCTCTCACCAAGGCCTTCAATCCTAACACAGCAAGGTCAAGATCTTGCTTTGTCTTCACCTTCTCAATCAATGAAGATTTAGAGCCATCGACAACCACAATCCCACCATTATCAACCTCTTCCAACCTCACTCCTTACCTAGATAACAGATGAACCTCTTTAGCCACCTTGTCACCATCATCAACATGTGCTAGGCTACCCATAGACACCCTACTCAAAGCACTGGACACAACATTAGCCTTACCGCGGTGATAATGCACACTCATATCATAATTCTTAAGAAGCTTTAACCATCTTCGCTGCCTCAAGTTGAGATCTTTTTGGGTGAACATACATTGGAGACTCTTATGATCAGTGAACACGTCAACATGCACCCATACAAGGGATGACACCAAATCTTTAAAGAAAATACCACCGTAGCCAACTAAAGATCATGCGTAGAATAATTCTTTTCATGCACCTTAAGTTGTCTAGAGGCATAAGCTATCACCTTACCATTTTGCATCAAAAGACAACCCAAACCAATCCGTGAGGCATCACAATACACAACAAACCCTTCCAACCCTTCCGGTAGAGACAAGATAGGAGCTGAGACAAGCTTATCTTTCAAGGCTTAGAAATTCTTTTAACATTCATCGGTCCATATAAATTTTGCCTTCTTTTGGGTCAAAATAGTTATAGGAGAAGCAATAGAAGAGAACTCATTCACAAACCTCAGATAGCAACCCGCTAACCCCAAGAAGCTTCTAATGTCCG
Source organism: Solanum clarkiae (assembly GCA_011800125.2). Taxonomy (NCBI): domain Eukaryota; kingdom Viridiplantae; phylum Streptophyta; class Magnoliopsida; order Solanales; family Solanaceae; genus Solanum; species Solanum clarkiae. Next base: position 22,586 of record JAABOM020065230.1, on the reverse strand, counting down.
ATGGAGTTAAAGGTCTAGGCCAATTTCTAATCACCTTCGTCTTCTTAGGATCCACCTTTATACCATCACCCGACACCACATGACCTAGAAAGGCAACCTCTTTCAACCATAACTCACATTTCTCATATTTAGCATACAACTTCTCTTCCCTCAATTTTATAGCACCAACCTCAAATGACTGATCCTCCTCACTATGGAAATAGATCAAGATATCATCAATAAATACCACCAAAAATAAATCAAGGTTAAGATCCATGAAGATAGCCAGTGCATTGGTCAACCCAAAAGACATAACTACAAATTCATAGTGCCCATATCTAGTCTATAAAGTCGTCTTGGGAATGTTACACTCCCTCACTTTACTTGGTGATACCTGGACCGAAGATAAATCTTAGAGAAATGACTAGCCCTTGAAGTTGGTAAAAAAGATCATCAATCCTTGGTAGAGAATACTTATTCTTGATGGTGACTCTATTACGTTGCCAGTAGTCAATACATATTCTAAGAGGATCATCATTCTTCTTCACAAACAACACCGGTGCACCCCAAGGTTATTGGCTGGGCCTAATAAAATCCCTCTCCAACAAATCCCTCAATTGCTCTTTCAACTTCGTGGGAGCCATATGGTAAGGGGGAATAGAAATGGGCTGAGTATCGGGAAGGAGATTTATGCGAAAATCTATTTTCCTTTCGAGAGAAACACTAAGAAGCTCATTAGGAAAGACATCAACGAACTCATTAACCTCCGAAACCAACTCTATGGGAAGGACTTTGGACTCAACATCTCTAACCCTCACAAGATGATAGAGACACCCCTTGGAAATCAACTTTTGGGATTTAGTGCACCAAATAAACCTACCCTTGACCACCACATCATGACTCTCCCACTCAAGGATGGATTCATTAAGGAATTGGAATTTGACCCTATGGGTTCTCCAATCAATAGAGGCATAATATGCATGCAACTAATCCATCCCAAGAATGACACTAAAATCTGCCATATCCAACTCAACAAAATCACAAGGCAATATTTTATGCAAAATGAAAATGGAACAATTTCTATAGACCCTCCTATCAACAATGGATGCATTAATGGGAGTAGACATCTCATATGGCTCACACAATAATTCAGATTCAACATGAAACATTTTGGCAACAAATGGAGTAACAAAAGAAAGAGTGGCACCAGGGTCTACCAATGCATACACAATCAAAATCAAAGACTTTTAGCACACCGGTGGCGACATTGGGCAACTTATCTACCCCTTGCCTCCCTTGAAGAGCATAGAACCGATTATACCTTGGGGCACCACCTTGTTGACCTCCACTTCCCAAAGAAACTAAATTTGCACCCGGACTTGTGGACGACCATCTCTATCCTTATGTTGTGTATATGGAAAATTAATCAACTTATGACCCACTTCACCACACCCATAACAAGCATTAGTATCCTTCAAACATGGACCATGGTGACTTCTACAACATATTGGGCACATAGAATTAGGTATCACACCACCACTACACTGGACGCTTGGGTTGTCATTAGCAAACCTTCTAGTATGAATCTACCCTTGGCCTTGATAAAACTGGCCTTGATGAAACCTTCCACCTTAGGACTTTTGAATCTACCCTCAAAATGGGACCTCTTAGCCTCATTACCTCTCCTCTTCTCAACTTTTCCCCCTCCAATTGTTCGACATAAGTAATGAGGCGGAAAAAGTCTATATCACCAATAAACATAGCAGCATGACATTCCTCATTCACCAAGTCGGACACACCTATCACAAATTTGTTCATTCTCGACCTTGGCTTGGCCACCAATTATGGAGCATATTTAGAGAGTTGGTTGAACTTAAGGGTATACTCCCTCACACTCGTGGACCCTTGCTTCAAATTCATGAATTCCATCATTTTGGCCTCCCTTAGCTAAAGTGGGAAGAACCAGTTGAGAAAGGCCACCTTAAACTCCTCCCAAAAAATCAAATTGTTATTCCCCTTCTCCTCCTTCCATTGAGTAAATCATATTTGGGCCACCCCTTTGAGTTGGTAAACCGCCAACTCCGCCTTCTCCTCCGATCTAACACCCATGATAGATAAAACACTTTGTACACCTCAACAATAAATTCTTGACGGTCCTCATTCACTTTAGACCCATGGAACTCTGGTGGGTTCATCCTAATGATGTCCCTTACCCTAGACGCTGGATTAGGATCATGAGGGGCTTGGTCTCCTTAGTTGATTTGATTGGTCATGGCTTGAGCTAGAATGGCAATAGCATCCTGAAACTCTTCATGAGCCAGTTGTTCTTCGAGTGTGTGGGCTCTTCTTGCTCTTGGGATAGGCATGATCCAGCATAGTAAAGAACATTCGTTAGGGGAAAACCTTACCATAACTTCTATAGCATGACATAGAGTAAGAAGAAGAGAAACATTTCCTAAAATGCCTCATAGCCTCTCACTCATAGTTGAGGTGCACTTCTTCACAACCATGAATAAGACTTTAATTGACGCGGTGTAATAGATGCCTAAGACCATTAACAACTTAGTCCTCTGATACCAAGTTTTTCACAACCCAATCCTAGGGCCTAGACGTAACATGGCGAATGGGGAACTCGAAGGGATCCCAAACAAGCCTCTTAGCCTGTCTTTACACATCCTTGGTCGTGGAAGCAATTAAACAACAATAGAAGAGTATAAATAAGGATAAAGGGACTAAAAGAAGTCTTTCAAAGCATAAATAATCAAACAGTCAAAGCTTAAAGAGTAATTACATAACTTATCCAACAACACCTCTAGCATTGATTGGGCAGGGGCCAAGACAACTTTCCAAGCTAACCCTTATAGTCATAAGCATCTAAACAAGGAAAAAAGTCTTTACATAACATAAGATCAAAAGCTATTGGCACCCCCATCATAGTGGTCAAGGTATATACTGCTCAACATGGTAGATAGACATAGCACTTGAAACGACTCCAAAAGTGCCAAAAATTGTGCCTCGGAATGCCTGAAATTTTAATTTTCATATATATAAAATCTATTTGTTATTTCAAAAATCCGACTTTATATTTGTGATCAGGTGGTCAAAATTTGGTGAAAAGGGATCTAACCTCATTTAAGAGCAAAAGAATAGCAATTATAAATTTTTAAGGGACGATTTCTATTGAGTTGTTCGTGATGCTTTCACAACGTGCCTTGGACGTGCTTTAGTACAAATCCCTCTCTGTATCCTCTTTGTGATGTGGACATGTACTATTTTGCCTGGCAGTTTTTCTTATGTGGCCCAAAATATTTTAGGTGTTGGGCCTAAGTTTCCAAACATGTTTTTATCTATACTTAGTCAAATTTTACCTTTATATCATTCTAAACATTTCCTAATACTCCCCAAGACATAGCCATACTTTCATTCCCAATTCCAAGACTCAAAACCCTCAGCTGGATTTAAGTATTCTCTTCAAGCTTCAAGTCTCCATTGTCAACCTTCACCAAGAACTTCTCCAAAGCTAAGGTATGTGGTTTTGAACCATTGATCCTTCTACCTATGGTACCTAAACACTCTTTTACTTAATAATGTAAGATTTATAGTTTATTATACGTGTGAGTCTTGTGTATTGAGAAATTTAGTGCACAGTGATTTTAGTTCATGAAAGTATGGTTGTTTTAACATGTTTTGAGCTTTAAATCTTGGATCTAATGTTGGATTTGATATGCGGTTTGGATGTGACTGTCTTCGAGTTGTTTCAAGGTACTGATTGATGGTTTTACAATAGATTTTCTTGCATAATTTCATCTCTAAATTTCATGATCTTTTTCCCCTATTACACACCCCCAAAGTGTTTGATAAAATGTTCGATTATGGTTTCTTGAGGAAATGAAGGCTCAAAGCATGAGATATGATATAAATGTTGTTATGGTGATGAAAATAGATTATATATATGATATAATTAACTATATGGTGATTAAATAAGCTTTTGCATATGATGATTTCTATATAAAGTTTTGCATTAGACCATGCCCGATCCAGGGGGACAAGAGTCTGGGTAACTGAGGGAAGGGTTCGTACTTCTCCACCTAGTGATGGGATGGCATCATCACTAACTGAGATGGGGGTTTATACTCATCAACTGAGATGGGGGTTCATACTCATCCACCTAGGTGATGGGGTGGCATTCTCACCAACCGAGATGAGGGTTTGTACACATCCACCTAAGTGATGGGGCAGCATCGTCACTAACCCCAAGGGGTTTTTACCTTAGAAATCTAGCTTGGTCTCTTTTTACATATTTGATATTCTATATGAGCATGGATTACTTAAGCATGTTTTACTTATGCATTGATCATACATGTCATATTGGTTTATTATGTGTATTGCTTATAGTTATGCATGTTAATCATGAAGCTTATCTCTTGTTGCATTGCATACCAGATACTTAGTACATTCAAATATACCAATACATACTCTTACCTACATGGTATCACTATGTAGGAACCGGTGCCCAAGTTGATCATCTTCCTCCTCCACGTGGCTAGACGGTACTATTCCAAGCTTGTTGGTGAGTCCTCCATTTTGAGGACTTTGGTTTATGTTTTCCTCTTATCTATGTATTGAGACACTATCTTCTATTCTATTTGACTATGAGGAAGAGGCCGGTTATTTTTTCTTGGCCCCCGCTCTATCTATGTATGTAAAGGCATTTGTTGGATAAGTTATGTATTTATGATATGAGCTATGATTCATTGTCTTTGGATGTTGATGTGTTGTAAAGCTTTCACTTAGCCCTAATTCCCCATTTTATCATGTCTTTTATATGCTTCCGCGACCAAGCATGTGCAATGACAAGTTAACAGGCTTGTTTGGGGTTCCTTCGGGTTCCCCATTTGCCTTGTCATGACTAGGCCCTAGGCTTGGGTCGTGACAAACTTGGTTTGAGAGCACTAGGTTGATAGATCCTCAGAGTCCAACATACCGCACCGTTTAGAGTCCTATTCATGGTTGTGAAGTGCGCAATGACTATGAATAGGAGGCTATGAGGCATTTTAGGAAATGTTTTCCTTCTTCATGCTCTAAGTCATACTATAGAGTTTTGATAAGTTTTTCCACCATAACGATTATTCTTTGTTATGCTAGATCATGCCAAATACTAAAGAAAGACGTGCCCAAACTCCCGAGGAGCAACCTAACAATGGTGAGCTCTGGGATGCTCTTACTATGCTTGCCCAAGTGGTGGCCAACCAAGTCAAACAAGGGGCCCAAGCCACTTATGCTAATACCCCTGGAGCTAGGTTTATAGACTTCAAGAGAATGAACCCTCTGATTTTCCATGGGTCAAAAGTGGATGAAGATTCAGAAGAGTTTATTGATGAGGTCTACAAAATCTTGTCCATCATGGGTATTGGGCCAAATGAAAAGGCGAAGTTGGTGGCTTACCAACTCAAGGGGGTAGCCCAAATTTGGTGTAATCAATGGAAGGGTAAGAAAGGCAATGGCTATGTGGTGCTTTAGGAGGAATTCAAATTAGTCTTCCTTAATCGGTTCTTCCCTTCTGAGCTTAGGGAAGAAAAGTTGGTTGAGTTTATGAACTTGGAACAATGTCGTATGAGTGTGAGGGAGTTTACCCTCAACTTTAATCAACTTTCAAGTATGTTCCTCACTTGGTGATAGGCTCTAGGTCAAGGATGAATAAGTTTACTATGGGGATTTTCGACTTGGTAAATGAAGAATGTTGGTCCGCCTTGCTTATTGGTGACACGGACTTGTCTCGGTTGATGACATATGCCAAGAAAATAGAAGAAGAGAAGTTTAGAAAAAGGAGGGGTCATGAGGCCAAGAGGGCCCGTTTTGAGGGTAAGTTCATAAGGGTGTTAGACTTCCACAAGGCTAAAGTCCTCCTCATGCTACAAATAGGGAGTTTTCCCATGACTTCCCTAGACATAAAGGTAATGGTGGGGTGGCTCCTATTGATGTGTGTCCTATATGTGGGAAGAGTCATAATGGCCTTTTTTCAAGGATACTAGTGCATGCTATGGTTGTGGGGAACTTCGTCATAAGAACGTAGATTGTCCAAGAAACCGTGGCAAGGTTCGGGGTGCAAATGCGGTCCCATTGGGTAGAGGTAGTCCTCAAGGTAGTGCCCCAAGGCATAATCAGTATTATGCTCTACATGGGAGGCAAGGTATTGGTGAGGTCCCCGATATTGTTACCGGTATGTTAAAAATCTTTGATCTTGATGTATATGCTTAGATTGATCCAAGTGCCACCCTTTCCTTTGTTATCCCCTTTGTTGCTAACAAGTTCCATGTTGAGTCGGAGTTGTTGCATGAGTCACATGAAGTTTCTACTCCTATTGGTGCATCTATTGTTGCTAGGAGTGTATAGAAATTGTCCGGTTTGCATCTTACATAAAATCTTACCTTGTGATCTTGCTGAATTAGATATGGTTGATTTTGATGTTATTCTTGGGAAGGATTGGTTGCATGCCTACTATGCTTCTATTGAATATAGAACCCATAGGGTCAAGTTTAAATTCCCAAATAAACCCATCCTTGAACGAAAAAGTCATGATGTGGTAGCAAGGGGTAGGTTCATCTCATACATTAAAGCCCATAGGTTGATTTCCAAGGGGTGTTTGTATCATCTTATGAGGGTTAAATATGTGGATTCCAAAGTCCCTTCCATTAAGTCGGTCCTAGTTGTAAATGAGTTTCTTGATGTCTACCCAAATGACTTTCTCGGTATCCCTCCCAAAAGGGAGATACATTTTGGCATAGATCTCTTTCCCGACACTCAAATTATCTCCATTCCCTGTAACTATATGGCCCCGGCAGAGTTGAAGGAGTTAAAGGAGCAATTGAAAGATTTGTTGGAAAAATAAGAAAGATAGGTCATTTAGAATATACATTGACTACCGGCAACTCGATAAGGTCACTATAAAGAATAGATATCTTCTTCCAAGCATTGATGACTTGTTTGACCAATTGTAAGGGGCTAGCTTTTTCTCTAAGATTAATCTTCGGTCTGGTAGCATCAAGTGAGTGTGAGGGAGTGCGATATTCTCAAGACGGCCTTCTAGACTAGATATGGGCATTATGAATTTGTGGTGATGTCCTTTGGATTGACTAATGCGCTGGCCATCTTCATGGACCTAATGAATATGGTCTTCAAATCCTTTGATTCCTTTGTAGTGGTCTTCATTGATGATATTTTGATCTATTCCTATAGTAGGGAAGAGCATATGGGCCACTTGAGGGTTGTGTTGCAAAGATTGAGGGAGGAGAGATTGTATACTAAATATGACAAGTGTGAATTTTGGTTGAAGGAGGCTGCATTCTTGGTTCATGTGGTGTCGGGCGATGGTATACAAGTGACCTAAGAAAATTGATGTGATTAGGAATTGGCCAAGACCATTGACCCCGTCGAATATTAGGAGTTTCTTGGGTCTTGCGGGCTACTACAGAAGGTTTGTGAATGGGTTCTCCTCCATTGCTTCTCCTATCACATAATTGACTCAAAAGAAGGTTAAGTTTGTGTGGATCGATGAATATGAGAAAAGTTTCCAAACATTGATAGATAGACTTGTGTCCGCTCCTATATTGTCACTACCGAATGGGCTTAAGGGTTTTGTGGTGTATTTTGATGCATCTAGAGTTGGTTTGGATTGTGTGTAAATGCAAAATAGTAAAGTCATAGCCTATGCTTCCAGACAAGTCAAGGTGCATGAAAAGAACTACCCTACCTATGATCTTCAATTGGGCGTTGTGGTGTTTGCATTCAAGGTTTTGTGTTATTATTTGTATGGAGTGCATGTTGATTTCTTCACCAATCATAAGAGCCTTCAATATGTCTTCACTCAAAAAGATCTTAACTTGAGACAAAGAAGGTGGCTAGAACTCCTTAAGGACTATGACATGAGTGTGCATTACCATCCGGGTAAGACAAATATTGTAGCAGATGCTTTGAGTCAGGTTTCTATGGGTAGCCTAGCTCATGTGGATGTTGGTGATAGGGAGACGACTAGAGAGGTGCATAGATTAGCTAGATTGGGGATGAGATTAAAACATGTGGGTAATGGTGGTTATTGTTGGTGGTTCCAAATCTTCTTTTATTGATGAGCTGATAGCAAAACAAGACCTAGACTCCTCCTTGCTTGAATTGAAGGCCTTGGCGAAAGAGGGTAAAATAGAGATTTTCTCCCAAGGGGGAGATGGGACCGTTAGATATCAAGGTAGGTTGTGTGTCTCATGTGTTCATGATTTGAGGGAAAGAATTCTTGATGAAGCCTTTAATTACTCTTATTTTATCCACCCTGGGTCCACTAAAATGTATCGAGACTTGAGGGATGTCTATTGGTGGGGAGGCATGAAGAAAGACAGCTAAATATGTTTTCGGTTGCCATAGTTGCCAACAAGTCAAGGCCGAACATCAAAGGCCGGGTTGCCTAACCCAAGACATAGATATTGCCACTTGGAAGTGGGAGATGACTAACATGGATTTTGTATTTGGGTTGCCCAAGACTAGAAAAGGTTTTGACTCCATACGGGTGGTGGTTGCTAGGATGACAAAATTAGCTCTTTTTCCACCAGGCAAGACTATATATGGGGTTGAAGAGAATGCAAGGTTATACATCCATGAGTTAGTGTGGTTACATAGGATTCCTTTATCCATCACATTGGATCAGGGTGAACAATTTACGTCACACTTTTGGAGGTCTTTTCAAAAGGGTCTTGGTACCAAAGTTCATCTTAGTACAACCTTCCACCCTCAAACGGATGTCCAAGACGAAAGGAAAATTCAAACACTTGAGGATATGCTTAGGGCATGTGTCTTGCAACTTAAAGGTAGTTGGATGACCATCTTCCATTGATTTAGTTTGCCTACAACAATATCTATCACTCTAGCATTGGTATGGCTCCTTTTGAGGCTCTTTATGGGAGACATTGTAGATCACCGATGGGTTGGTTTGAGCTAGGAGAGGTGGCTTTATTGGGGCCGGATTTGGTTACGGAAGCTCTTAAGAAGGTTAAGATGATTAGGGAAAGGTTGAGGATAGCCCAAAGTCGTCAAAAATCCTATGCCGATGTGAGAAGAAGAGACCTAGAATTCCAAGTGGGTGATTAGGTTTATTTGAAGGTTTCTGCAATGAAAGCTGTAGTCTGTTTTGGTAAAAAGGAGAAGTTGAGTCCAAGGTATGTTAGTCCTTATGAGGAGGGTTGGCAAGGTAGATTATATGAAGTTGCCTGGTGAAATGAATTCAGTCCATTCGGTGTTCCATGTCTCTATGTTGAGAAAATACGTTGGTGATCCTAATGCTATTGTACCTCTTGATGTTGTGGGTGATGTGGAGGATAACGTAACTTATGAGGAGATCCCAGTTAAGATTTTGGATAGGCAAGTAAAGAGATTGAGGAACAAAGAAGTGGCATCCGTTAAGGTCCTTTGGAGGAACCAACAAGTCAAAAGTGCTACTTGGGAGGCCGAAGTGGACATGAAAAAGCGGTATCCTTATCTTTTCCACTCCACTCAAGCATAAGGTACTAATCTTAAGTCTCATATGTGATTTCAAGTTCTACATTTCAACCCCTATGTCAGTTATATGCATTCATATTTAAGTTGGTGAACTTATAATAATTTACACTTATGTTGAGGATTTGAAAATGGTGTTTTACGTGTTACGTTGCATTCTTATTGGGACTGATATTCCCAAGAGGGAGATATTGAAATGACCCAAAAACATTCCCAAAAATTTGGCTCGAAATGCTTGGAATTTTAATTTTCACATATATAAAAATTCATTCGTTATTTCAAAAATTCGACTTCATATTTGTGATTAGGGGGTCAAAATTAGGTGAAAAAGGGTCTAATCTCGATTTAAGAGTGAAGGAATAACAATTATAAATTTTTAAGTGACAATATATAGTGAGTTCTTCACGATGCTTCTATGATGCATCTTGGGCGTGCTTTAGTACAAATCCCTCTTTGCGTTTGCTCCGCGACGCGGAGATGTATTTTTTTGCCTGGCAGTTTTTCTTATGCGGCCAAAAATATTCTAAATATTGGTCCCAAGTTTCTCAAATGTGTTTTTATCTATACTTAGTCAAATTTAACCCTTATATCATCCTAAATATTTCACAATACTCCCCAAAACACTTGGCCATACTTTCACACCAAATTGCATGACTCAAAACCCTTATCCAGATTTAAGGATTCTCTTCAAGCTTCAAGTCTCTATTGTCAACCTTCACCAAGAACTTATCCAAAGCTAAGGTATGTGGTGTTGAACCATTGGGTCCTTCCATCCATGGTTCCTAAACCCTCTTTTACTTAATAATGCATAATTTAAAGTTGATTTTACATATGGGTCCTGTATATTGAGAAATTTACTGCACAGTGATTTTAGTTCATGAAAGTATGGTTGTTTTAGAATGTTTTGAGTTCTAAATCTTGGATCTAATATTGGATTTGATATGGGGTTTTGATGTGAATGTCTTGAGAGTGTTTCAAGGTGATGATTGATAGTTTTACCCCCATTACACACCCCCAAGGTGTTTGATAAAATGTCCGGTTATGGTTTCTTGAGGAAATAAAGGTCCAAAGCATGAGATATGATATGAATGATATTATGGTGATGAAAAGAGCTTATGTATATGATATAATTGACTATATGATTATGAAATGAGCTTATGCATATGATGAATTCTAGATAAAGTATTGAATTAGGCCATGCCCAATCCAGGGGGACAAGAGCCCAGATAACCAAAGGAAAGGTTAGTACTTCTCCACCTAGTGATTAGGCGGCATCATCACTAACCGAGATGGGGGCTTATACTCATCAACCGAGATGAGGGTTCATACTCATCCACCTAGGTTATGGGGCGGCATTATCACCAACCGAGATGATGGTTCGTACTCATCCACCTAAATGATAGGGTGGCATCATCACTAACCCCAAGGGGTTTATACCTTGGAAATATAGTTTGACCTCTTTTACACATTTGAAATTCTAAATAAGTATGAACTACTTAAGCATGTTTAACTTATGCATTGATCATACATGTCATATTGCTATATCATGTCTAATGCCTATTGTTATGCATGTTGATTATGAAGCTTCTCTCTTTTTGCATTGCATCCCACATACTTAGTACTTTCAAACATACTAATACATACTCTTGCCTACTTGATATCACCATGTAGGAACCCGTGCCCAAGTTTATCATCCTCCTCCTACACGTGACTAGACGGTACTATTCCATACTTATTGGTGAATCTTTCATTTCGGGGACTTTTGTTTATGTTTTCCTCTTATCTATGTATTGAGAAACTATCTTATGCTCTATTTGACTATGAAGGTGAGCCCGGTTACTTTGTCTTGTCCCCTTCTCTATCTATGTATGTATAGGTGTTTGTTGAACAAGTTATGTATTTATGATATGAGCTATGATTCCTTTTCTTTGGATGTTGACGTGTTGCAAAGCTTTCCCTTAGCCCTAATGCCCCATTTTATTCTATATGTCCTTTATTTGCTTCCACGACCAAGGATGTGTAATGACAAGTTTAAGATGCTTATTTGGGGTTCCTTCGGGTTCTCCATTCGTCGTGTGATGTGCTGTTAAAATACAACACATTTGATGCCTAAAACAAAGCATTTTGTGAGTTCTTAATGCGACTTTCTATGGTTTTTATGTGTTTTTGTGTTGATCTTGTAGAAACGTTAGGTTGGCATGATTTTGAAGAAAAGTTGCAGATTTTGCTGAATCATAGGACATACGAGCTCACCCACAAGTCATAGCCCAAGCTACGAGCCATATGGTGTATCTTAGCAAGAAACAGAGACCAAAAAACTCAGAAATCTACTAAGTTGAGGTCAACCCTACGAGCCCATCCTACGAGTCGTAAGTTGCACTACGACTCATATAGGTGGACTCATAGCAAGACTCAATAAGCCAAAATATTGGACCGAAAATTGAAGGCCCAGACTATGAGAGGAGCATATGAGTTATAGACCAAGCAACAGATCATAACGGTGGGTTGTAACAGTCAAGTCCAAAATGCCAAGTGTTGACTACGAGACCCCGATTATGACTCGGATGTCACCCGATGAGTCATACCTGTGCTATGTACCTGCTACCTGCTGTCTTTTCTGTATAATTTTAAGGCTTAAATTTGTAAACACTATACATACTTTATGTGAGTGTTTATTTTGAGGAAGACCCAACATTCACAACTACTTGTAAATATTCTAGGAGCATTCTTATTGTTTAGAGTAGATTTTTATCTTTAAATTTTGAAGACCCATTTTTGGCGAATTGAAAACCCGCATTGTACTCATTTAATCCAAACTTGTGGTTTTTAACTTGAAGGTGTTCTTACTTTTCATTGCTTTGGGCGACCTCTCAACTATGTCATTTATTTGCATTATTGTTGATTTTGCCTTAGTCATAAGTAGCTAAGCACCCACAACTTGGGGTTGCGGGAACCATGAGTAGTTAACTTGAAATAACTTAGAATTTGTGTATTTCTCTGATTTGAGTTTTGCATGTATTGTTTATTTCCCTTTATTTTGATTGTTGTTTGGTGGTGGCCAACACCAAACCCTACCTAGTATCACGATCCCGACTAAGGTAGTTACGAATAGGAAAGGGAAGTAAATGATAGGATTCAATTGATGTGTTCTCATCTAATCAATCAAACCTGACCAGGGGAAGTTGACTGGGACAATGGGTATAGTTGGCACACCATGGTTGCTGACCATGCGCCATGGTGAAATTCGAGTTTTACCTTCACAAGAGGGCTAGAAGAACCTAAGTTACCGTCCTGTATATGAATTCCCAATTAAATTTATGTTTTCTAGGGTAATTGTGTCAACGAATCATGGGGAACACAATCCCTAAGTTCTCCCTCAATTTGAGTGTCTTCCCACATAGTTAGTTTAGTTTTTATTTTTATTCTTGAATTACAAAGAAAACCCCCATTTAGAGATTTTGGTAATCGATGTTTGAAATGATTGGTAGCGAATCTCTATAGGCAAGCCTTGTATTCTCTGTGGATTCGATCCTAACCTTTGGTTAGGTTAATTACCAACAGCGACTATTTCTTTATTGGAGCGTGAACATCAGATCAAAATTATGGCGCCGCTGCCGGAGAATATAGGTCTTGACTTGATTTCACTATTAGTTAGTTCAAGTATTGATTTCTTAATTCTCTTATATTTCTTTTCTTTTATTTGTGTTTGGTTTTGTTTCTTTTCAGGACAAGAAAAAAAGATATGTGTGGAGTGTCCCTGACCACAACATTATCCTCCACGTATGCTCATGTACGAAGAACTATATTATGAGGAGGACATTTGTTTTTCTGCTGATCAAGTGTTAGATTTTCAGCCCAATGCTCAATGGTCTAATCAAGACCAGTGGCGCCAAGGTCAGGGAAACCAGAATTGGACCTATAGAAGAGAATGTGCTTACAGAGATAGCCAGGGCGATTATTATGAAAAAACAGGGGGCCAAATGTCGAGTGGAGTAGTAGAGATGGTTCCAGAAGTAAACCTTATGTGCCACCACACCAACACGATGCAGGCACAAGAAACTCCAGAATTGAGGAGATGTTTGATCACTTGTTGAACAAGGCCAAGACACGGGATGAGACTCTACATGGAATGAGAGTACAAATTGCAAATAATAATGAAAAATAGAGTCTCATTTTGTGGCTATTAAACATCTTCAACAATAGTTTGGTCAGGTATCGACTCTACTTAAGCAGCATCAGAGTGATACATTGCCTAGTGATACAGTGCAAATTTCGAAGAATAAATGGCAATGTACATAGGTTACTAGTGGGTGTGATAAGGATGTAGTCGAAGGAGACAAGTGTTGCAAGGATGTGGTAAATGAATCAATTGAAGAGCAAAAGGAGTACAAGCCCGTCCCAAGGCCTCCATGTCCTTTCCCAAAAGACTCAAGAAGAGGGAGGAGGAAAGCAAGGTTAAGCACTCTCTTTCCATGTTAAAATAGCTATCCATCAACACTCTTCTCATCAAGTCAGTGGAGAAGATGCCTACCATACCCTACACAATTAAAGACGTGGATTTCGCAAAGGCACTATGTAATCTTAGTGCTAGCACAAATCTGAAGCCCCTTGCGGTCTACAAGAAGCTTAGGTTGGAAGACTCTACTCCAAATATCAGGAAATATCTAGTACTCAGTCCCCTCATTCTTATATCACCAGCCTTTGAGCATGATAGAAAGTTGGAAAAGAAATTAGGGGTCCAATGCATAAGTTCAAGGTGGAAGAAAAAGCAAACTTGTAGAGGAGCAAGGTTTGAGAAAGTGGTGAAGTCTAAATAACCAAGTGAGTTAAGACGAGCCGCGACAATAAATCTGGCACTGCTGGGGAGGCAACCCAAGGTATGTTTTATTTTACTCCTATATTCTCTATTGTTTCTTGATTTGGTGCATTGAGGAAAATGCATAACCTTTTTGATGGGGTATGGACAGTTATGGATCTTGGTGAAGTCTAAGTAGTTTAGGGTCCATAACTACCCCAAATTTTGATCCCACGTTTTCTTCCATGTGTTGTTTTTCCTCGTGGATATTTAATTTCTGTTGAACCGGCACATTTAGATAGTGTAGATAATTTGTAGATATACAATAGTCATTATCTTTTGGCATATATATATAATCTTTAAATACTTTTTGTTTTGAAAATTCAGTACCCACAAAATTTTTGAGATTATTGGTTATTTTTGCAATTATGTATGTGATTATCAGGCAATATTTTTTGATAAAGTGAAGGCAAGTTGATGCTTGAAGCATGACCTGTGAGACTATTTGATTATGTATGCGATGCCAGGAGAGTATGAGCTTACTTTGTAGTATTCACACATTGTGTCTTGACTCAAAACTTGCCTTGTTAATCTAAAATTGGACTGGAGATATGGATGAGTGGGAAAGGATCTGAGGCCTTTGTTCTTTTAGTGAACTCATTTTTGCCTAAATGACCTACCAAATGTGATAATAGATCCCCTGACCCAAATGTTTGAGCTTTTCATGTACCTGTTCTTTCTCGACACCTAGCTAGCTCAGCCTGATTTTATGAAATACCTTGATATTGGTCCTAGTCTATCGTTCAATATGTAAACCTTGATTGAGGCAAAAAGCCTAAGTTGAGGGTGGCTACAAATAGTGGCCCTGGTTTGGGGAATAGATATTGTGTGCTTCACCTCAGGCTAAAAACCTAAGTTGAGGGTGGCCCTTATTGTGGTAAAGTAATGAAAATGAGGTAGTTAGTTGGGAAGAAATAAAGAAATGAAGAAATCATATGCCTGATGAGAAAAAGAAAGGAAAAGTTGCCTTAGATTGAAGAAAATAGCAAAACTGAGTTCAAAAAAATAAGGCACAACTGAAAAAGAGAAAGAAAGAACCCGGGAAAAGCTTGAAAAAGGAGAATAAGGGCGAATTTAGTGTAAATGGTTGAATTATGAAGGTAAGAGTGTTGATAAACACGGTTCAAGGATAGCTTTTAGTCTCTATTTTCCTAAAATGTCATATCAAAGCCCCATGAGCCTATGTTACAACCTATTAAGTCCTAAAGTGATCCAAATCTACTTTGTCATCAATCCGAAAGTTGAGTATAGAAGCAAGCCTATGGTGTTAGTCATTTTGCAGGAATTACATTTGTGAGAGTGAGAATGCTTGCACAGTCCCTGATTTTTAATGCACTTTGAGTGAGAAAGAGGGACTTGTTTTCTGTGAGGGCATTTGCACGGAATAATTAGCATATGACTAACCTAGTAATTATGGATGGTTGATATTCCTTTTCTTGTCATAGTCGGATTGCCAGACACATTCTTCGTGTTTTGGTTTGCTGAGTGGCCTTGCAATTTATTTTTGAAAATGAGAGTTGGGTACTTGATTTAAAGTAAATGGTGTATATGTCATTAGTGTGACTACTATGTGTCTGTCATTGTCTGCTTAGATTGAGTCATCGCTTAAGGACAAGCAATAATTCTAAGTTGAGGGTATTGATGTGTTGTCAAAATATAACACATTTGATGCCCAAAACAAGGAATTTTGTGAGTTCTTAATATGAATTTTTATGGGTTTTATGTGTTTTTGTGCTGATCTTGCCGAAAAGTTAGGTTTCCATGTTTTGAAGAAAAATTACAAATTTTGCTGAATCGTAGGACATACAAGATCACCTATGAGTTTTAGCCTAAGCAACGATTCTTAGGGTTTGTCGTAGCAAGAAATAGTGACCAAAAAACTCAGAATTCTGCTAAGTGGAGGTCAACATTACGAGCCCATTCTATGAGTCGTAAGTTGCACTATGATTCATATAGGTGGACTCGTCGCAAAAATCAGAGATCCAAAATGTTGGACCAAAAGCTAAAGGTCTAGACTATGAGAGGATCATACGAGTCGTAGCCCGAGCAACTACTTGTAAAAGTGGGTCATAATAGTAAAGTCCAAAATGTCAAGTGCTGACTACGAGACTCTGATTACGGCTCGTATGTCACCCTACGAGTCATACCTATGCGACGTACCTACTGCCAGCTGTCTTTTCTGTATACTTTTAAGGGTTAAATTTGTAAATACTATATATACTTTATGTGAGGGTTTATTTTGAGGGAGACCCGACATTCACAACTACATGTAAATATTCTAGGAGCATTTTTAGGATTTAGAGTAAATTTTTATCTTTCAATTTTGAAGACCTACTTTTGGGGAATTGAAAACCCGCATCGTACTCATTTGCCATCAATCCAAGCTTGTGGTTTTCAACTTGAAGGTGTTCTTTCTTTTCATTGCTTTGGGTAACCACTCAACTATGTCATTTATTTGCATTAGTGTTAATTTTGCCATAGCCATGAGTAGCTAAGCACCCATAACTTGGGGATGTGGAAAACATGAGCCAGACTTTGTGCATTTCTTTGATTGTGGTTTCGCATGTATTATTTATTTCCCTTCATTTTGATTGTTGTTTGGTGGTGGCCAACATCAAACGCTGCCTACTATCATGATTCTGACCAAGATAATGACGAATAGGAAAAAAGGAAAGTAAATAACAGGATTTGATTGATGTGTTCTTGTCTAATCAACCAAACTTGACCAAGGGAGGTTGATTGGGACAATGGGTAAGGGTTAGTTGGCACAATGGTGAAATTCGACTTTCACCTTCACAAGAGAGCTGGAAGAACCTAAGTTACCATCCTGCATGTGAATTCCTAATTATATTTATGTTGTCTAGGGTAATTGAGTCAATAAATCATGGGAAACACAATTCCTAAGTTGTCCCTAAATTTGAGTGTCTTCCTGCATAGTTAGTTTAGTTTTTATTTTTATTCTTGAATTACAAAGAAAACCCCCAATTAGAGATTTTACTAATTGATACTTGAAATAATTGGTAGTGGATCTCTATAGTCAATCCCCATATTCCCTCTTGATTCTACCCTAACCTTTGGTTTGGTTAGTTACTGACAGCGACTGCTTTCTTATTGGAGCATGAACATCAGATCACTGTGTCACGTCTAGGCCCTAGGCTTGGGTCGTGACAGCACTCTCCATTATTGGTCAAGGTATATACCCCTTAAATGTTAGATGGACATAGCACCCTCCATGATAGTGGTTGAGGCGTAACACCCCCTCTACAAGGTGTGGTCAACTCGCAACACTATAGATATTTTTCATGAAATCAACACATTCACATATTACTTTCATCATTATAAAGTCACTTGAGCCATAGGTCGTACATTAGATCATCAATAACTCAAGAACCCTTAATCAGACATTTTATGAAACACTTGGTGGGTGTATAATGCTAGTATAAAATCATGCATTTCAAGAGTGAAATCATCTGAGAAAACTCAACGTAAATCTACCCACCAACACTTGTGTAACACCCCACATCTTACAATACTAGTACTATGCATATGAAACATGATATGGTTTGGTCAAATTAGTGCCCATTTTTAAAAGTGCTTGAATTTCCAATTAAAGGGTGATATGTATGTCTAACGCTGAAGAGGGTCGAGTGTAAATAAGCTTTAAGTCGAATAGAGGAGATCACGGCCTTAAATGAAGTAAGAGAATTGAGGTGCTTGTAGGACTTAGAAAGCTAGCAGGTGAGTCACCTACTTGCTTAGCTTAAATTTGCTAGCTAAACGGAGATGAGGCTCGACGTCGAATTTATCCAAATCCAATTATGAATAAAGTCCATGTTAAGGGTATAACTTTAGCCCATGTTTTAGCATCATAAATGGACTACATTTTCAGTCCAAGAAGGATAATAAAATGGCCCAAGTACACTATAACCCACTTGGCTAATTGGGCCCAAACTAAGTGAAGAAAAATTTAGAAAATGGGCAGCCAAGGCCCATCAACTTTAAGACCCATTTAGGCCCAATTGTAAGGGGCAAGCTGCTGCATAACCAGCTAATTAATATGCGGCAAAATTTGGTCAAAAGGTTAAGAGTAATTCGGCCAACAGACTCTTTATAAAGGGCTCGAAACAGCCCCTTAAGTCATTTCACTTTTGAGAAAATTTTTAGCTTCCTAAAGACTTTTTTCTCTCTTTATTTCACTTCACAAGGACCCCTGCACAACCCTCTAGGCTTCTTGAAGGAGACTTGAATCTTGAAGGAAAAGGCAAGTAATTATAGTTGTGTATTTAGTATAGTTTCTTCATAAAATATAAGAAGTATATGCTAGTTATGCTTGTGGTGAAAATCTGGACAGCATGTGCTTAGAAAGTTGTTGCACCCTTGACTTTTGTTTTAGTGACTTCTCTATGGTTTGTGGGATGTATTATGAAGATGAGTTGATTCTCTTAACATGGTTTGAGTTATAGATATTACCCTAAGGTTGCTGCCCTGATTTTGGTTTCATTTAACAAACGAGTTTTATTGTGCTATCTTAAGTGTAATGTTGATTGGAACTTATGGGCTGATGGATGGAAAGCTATTGCCTCATGTCCTTAATAACTTATTTATTTACTATTCTGACACTGGTTCAAGGCTATTTTTATATATAGATGTGTTGAGAAAAGTTTGGTTAAAGTTGGAACGGGTTTGGAATTGTCGACGTCAAAATGGGCAAAGGGACGTAACGTTATGCTGTCCATTTGTAGGTTGTGTAGAATTGTTATGTGTTATGCTTTGTGGGCTCTTGTAAGACTGTTGTGTCACTAAAACAGGCTGCACATGATGTGTATATGTGAATGTGTGTTAGCAACTACGATTAGGGGCGTAAAGGTTGAAAGAATACGCTCGCGTTTATAAATACCCGCTTGCTGCCCGTGTGTTATTTTTTGAAGTGATTGGGCTGCCAAGGTGTACCTATTAGCTACTAATGCTAGTTTTATCACCTACTATGTTTTAGATAAATATTTGGGGGAAGGGAAAGTTATCTTGAGGTAGTAACGAGGTCCTACAATGAGGTATGTAAGGCTACTTGAGTTCGTATTGTTTCGCATGAAACATAGATCCTTCCTTGGCACATAAAGGCACTTACCAACTCCGACACAACTATTAACCATGTCTATACTTTTTCATATGTTCATATACTCCCGTACATAGTCACCTTCAAATCAGCATACACACGTGGATACCAAGTTACCTGGGTTCTTGTTGCTAAATAAAGTTCACGAGTTGTTTCATCTCATACGCATTTCATTATCTGTGTAACATAATATTTTCATTGTATATTGTCTTGTATGATTATCTACATGTCACATGTTACATCTATAGTTCTACAGCTCCAATATTATGACCACCAAAAGAATCATCTCAAAGGTAATTGAAAAGTAAAGTATATTGTTTTGATGGGTGATAGCCCGAGGGGTGGAAGAATCACCTAGACAGGGACGATCCTATCACGGGTGGTATCCAAAGGGGTTAAGAAAGAACCTAGTCAGGGACGATCTCGATACAGTTTTACCACTGATCAGCCGGTCATTTATATTACATGTTGTGCATAGATTATATAGTAAAGGTAAAGCAACATAAAGAACATAAAGTACATGATCCCAAAGTAAAGGTAAAGTAACATAAAGAACATAAAGTAAATGATCCCAAAGTATAACCAAAGGTGGTCTCTTATCCTACACCAGTGCATAGTTTCATTTGAGTTGTTACTTCATATACAGTATATCCTGCTTTACATATTCAGTACATTATCTCGTACTGACGTCCCTTATGGGGGACCTGCATTTCATGATGCAGGTATAGGTGCTAGTAGATCTCCCCAGTAGGAGTACAGGACATCCAGTTGCTGATTGCAAGCTCCAGGTTGCTTTGGGGCTTTGTTTGTGTCTAGAGCTTATATGTTTGCATTGTATAGTTAGTTGAGGTAGGACTTGTCTCAACCCTTGTCAGATACTTTTCCTTATCTAGAGGCTTTGTAGACTATGCAAATTAAAGTATGGTCATGTCTCATACTTTAAATACCGTGGCCCCAACGGCCTAGTCATATGCATTTCCTTTTGACTTGTTATCACTGTTTATTTTCTTAAAGGCATGTCAAATGTAAGAATCCCTTATAATATGTATAGAAAGTGCATAGATACAGGTTGGTTCTCCCAGGCCTTACCGGCAACGGGTGCAAGTACGCCCTAACGGGGCTTTGGGCATGATAGAAGTGGTATCAGAGCGGGTTGTCCTAGGGAGTCTACAAAGCCGTGTCTATGTAGAATCTTTTTTATTAATGTCTTGTGCACCACATTTTTAAGCAGGAGGCTACGTGGCATTTAGGAGTTGTTATTGTCTTTTCATTCTTTAGATCGTTCTATAGAGCCAAGTGTAGTATGTGCATTATGTCTAACTCCTAAATTGTTTTGTACCACAAGTATGCCAAAAACCAGGCAAAACAAAGGTAAAGGAAAGGGAGTAGAAGTGGTGGTTGGTATACCCAGTCGGGTGAGATAACGAAATGAGGTTCAAGAGGAGTCTCTATCACAGACGTCTCCAACTCCTCTAGCTCCTGATGAACCCAGAAGTAGTGAAATTCTCCCAGAACCACCTATTGATCTACCATGCAGGATCTGAGAAATGCAGTCCAACTATTGACCTATATAGTTACTGGCCAAGGTCAAAGACAGGAAGGTCTATTTATAGGTGCAGGTGGAGCGAATAGGGAAGTTGGCACACGGATACTTAGTTTCCTCAATTTGGACCGTCCGTCCTTCACTGGGTCAGATCCTAATGAATATTCCCAAGACTTTATTGATCAGATTCAATGCACTCTAGATGTTATGCATGTGAGTGGTACAGAAGCTGTCGAGTTAGCGACATATAGGTTGAAGGGGGTGGCTATATTGTTGTATGAAGCTTGGAAGTAATCTGAGGGTATAGATGCACCTCCAACTACCTGGAAGGAGTTCAAAGAGACATTTATTGAACATTACTTCCCATTAGAGATCCGAAAGGCCCGTGCAGATCAGTTCTTGAATCTCCACCAAGGGAATATGAGCGTGAGGGAGTATATCCTTCAATTTAATTCCCTGACCATGTATGCTCCTAATGTAGTTACTATTGTGGCAGATAGAGTTCATCGATATGTGGATAGATTGGATACGCTTCTGGTTAGAGACTGTAACATTACTTCCTTGAACAAAGACATGGATATAGCGAGAATGCAAGCTTTTTCACAGAAATTGGAGGATCGGAAGCAAAGGAGAAGGACACAAGAGTTAGCAAGGGTGCAGTCTAAGAGGGCCAGGTCTACCGGGCAGCTTACACCACTCCAAAGTGAGCTTAGGCCTCGATTATCTAATAGAACGCCTAGGCCATCATCCTCCTACTCTACAACCAGTGCTCCACCATAACTTCAAGGGTCTAAAAGTAATCAGTTTGGTCAACGAGGTGAGGGACAAGGTATACGGGTAACAGGATATTCGGAAGGCCAACAAATGACTCCTAGGCAGCCTTGTAAATAGTGTGGAAGGAGTCATCCAAGTATATGTTATGTAGGGACGGATGTTTGTTATTGGTGTGGTGCGTCAGGGCACATGATGAGAGATTATCCGAGGAGACGTATGGGTGATATGGCACAACCTACTGGATCAGCTATTGCATCATCATCATCCGTTCCTCCATTAGGTAGGGGTCAACAAACACCTATGGGTCATGGTATAGGTGTTAGAGGGGTAGCTAGCTCTAGTGGAGTCCAAAATTGCACTTATGCTCTGGGGAGTCGGCAAAATTTGGAAGCTTTACCTGATGTTGTCACAGGTATATTGTCCATCTTTTCACATAATGTATATCTATTAATTGACCCTGGTTTTACACTATCATACATTACCCCACTAGTTGCTGGGAAGCTTAAGAGAACATCCAAATTATTGAATGAACCATTTAAAGTGTCTACACCAACCGGTGAATCTATTATGGCTAGAAGGATTTATTATGATTGTATAGTAATTGTTGGTGACCGTGACACATTGGCTGACCTTGAGCTAGAAATGGTGGAATTTGATGTTATAATGGGTATAGATTGGTTAGCTTCTTGCTACGCCACCGTGGATTGCCGAACTAAGAGAGTGTACTTCCACTTTCCAAATGAGGTAGCTCTTGAATGGGAAGGCAATGTTAGGGCGCCAAAGGG
>JAABOM020065222.1:0-41261 GCA_011800125.2 Solanum clarkiae | reverse complement strand
CATGGTTTGTCTTTACTTTGAGGACAAAGTATCATCTGTTGGTAAGGTGTTGGAAGTTATGGATTAAGGTAAAGTCTGAGTAGCCTCAAGTCCATAACTTCCCCTATTTTGATCCCAAGGTTTTCTTGCCGTATTTATTTTTCCTTGTGGATATTTATTTTTCTGTTGAACCGGCATGTTTTAGGAAGTACAGATAATTTGAAAATGCATAGTAATGTTATCTTGTGGCATATATAGTTCTTAAATTTTCTTTAAAATTTTGATAAAAATTTGGTACCCTCAAAATTTTTTTGGATTGTGGTTATTGATGCACATGTACATTTTGAGTATTTGACAATGTTTGTTCTTATATTGTGAGGGTAAGCTGAGGCTTGAAGCATGACCTATGAGTCTATACTTGATTGTGTGTGTAATGCCATGTGTGTTGTGAGCTTATTTGGCTACATTCATGTATCATGTATGGACTCAGAACTTGCCCTCGTACTCTAAGCTTGGTGCAGTGACTTGGTTGATTTGGAGGTGATCTTAGACCTTTATTCTGATAGGAAGCCTACTTTTGCCTAAATTGCCTACCAAATGAACTAGTGAATCCCTTGTCCTGAATTTTTGAGCTTTTCATGCACTTAGTCTTTCTTAAGACCTTGCTGACTTAACCTTATTTGATGAAATACCCTGATATTGGCCATGATCTATCCTTCAACATGTGAACCTTGATTGAGGTTAAAAGCCTAAGTTGAGGGTGACTACATTAATGGCCCTGATTTGAGACATAGATATTATGTATTTCACCTTGGGTTAAAAGTCTAAATTGAGGGTGACCCTTATTATGGTAAAGTAACAAAAATGAGGTGGTTAGTTGGGGTAAAAAGAAAGAAAATGATTAACCATGAGCCGAGTGAAGAAAAAAAAAGAAAAAGTGCCTTGATCTGAAAAGATGTGCAAAAATGAGTGAAAGAAATAAAATGTGTTGTGATAGAACTAAGTTAAAGAACGACCCAGGAAAGGCTTGAAATGGTGGAATAAGGGAGGAATTAGTGAAATTGGATGGGTTGTGAAGGTAAAAGTGTTGGTAAGCATGGTTCAAGGATAACTTTTAGTCTCTAAATACCTGAAATTCCATACCAAAGTACCATGAACCTATGTTACAAGCTCTTAAGTCGTAAAGTGATCCAAATCACTTTGTCACCAAGCCGAAAGATGAGTATAAGGGCAAGCCTATGGAGTTAGTCATTGTGCATGAATTTCAATTGTGAGAGTGAGAATGTTTCCTCAATCCTTGAATTGTAAATGCTTTTGAGTGAGTGTATGAGAATTTTTTCTTATGAGGGCATTTGCACTACTTGACTAACTATGACTATACCAGCGATTGTGTAAGGTTGATGCTCCTTAGCTTATCATAGTTTGATTGCCAGATGTATCATTGTGTCCTTATTTTGCTAATATCCTCGAAATCTTGTTTTAAAAAAAAGGCTATGGGTATCTAAACCTGAGGAGTTGATATATATGCCAATAGTATAGTTGTTATGTATTTCTCTTTGTCTGCGTAGATTGAGTCGTGAGGACAAGCAACAATTCTAAGTTGAGGATGTTGATATACTATCAAAATACAACACATTTGATGCCTAAAACAAGGGATTTTGTGAGTTCTTGGAGCGACTTTTTATAGTTTTTATGTGTTTTTGTGTTGATATTGTAAAAAAGTTAGGTTGACATGATTTTGAAGAAAAGTTGCAGATTTTTGCTGAAGCATAGGCCATACGAGCCCACCTATGAGTCGTAGCCCAAGCTATGTGTCGTAGGATCAAGGGATCAAAAGTTTAAAAATCTGCCAAGTGAGGTTCAAACCTACAAGGCCATCCTACGAGTCGTAGTTCACACTACGAGTCGTAGAATGGTCTCATAACAGGAATCAAAGACCAAAAGTTCAGAAATTTTCCAAGTGAGGGTCACTCCTATGAGCCCAGCCTATGAGTCGTAAGACACACTACGACTCGTATAGGTGGACTCATAGCAAGAATCAGAGAACCAAAATATTGGACCAAAAACTGAAGACCAAGACTATGAGACCAACATACGAAGCAATGACTCGTAACTATGTGTCGTACCAATTTAGTCCAAGATGCCAAGATCCTGATACGAGACCCCGACTACGACTCGTAGACCATCCTACGAGTCGTAACTGCAAAATTTATCAGACGCCAGCTGTCTTTTTTGCATAATTTTTAGGGTTGTTTTGTACATACTATAGTTTAAGTTAGGTTTTTGAGAAGAGGGAGGAGAGAGAGAGAGAGACAAGAGTTGACACTTGTAAATATTAGCCTTTGTCTTTGAGCTCTAAAATATTCTCCCAAGAATATTTAGGGTTTCAACTTAGGTTATTATTTTCCCTTTGAAAATCTATTTTTGAGGATTGCAAATCTTGTGCTACTCACTTTGTAATTTATCAAGCTTGCGGGTTTGCAATTTGGGTGTCTTCACTTTCACTGGAGTTGTAAAATTCTCAACTATGCTTATTACTGGTATTTTTGTGTGTTTTATCTTAGACATGAGTAGCTAAGCACCCACAACTTGGGGTTGTAGGAATCATGGGTGGTGACTTGAAATAACCTAGGTTTTATGCATTTCTATGATTGGGGTTTTGCATGTATTGTCTATTTCCCTTCGTTATTAATGTTGTTTGGTGGTGGCCAATATTGAACCCCTGCCTACAATCACAATCCCGACCAAGGTAGTGACGAATAGGAAAAGGGAAGTAGATGACAGGATTCGATTGATGTGTTCCCGTCTAATCGACTAACCTGATCAAGGGGAGGTTGACTAGGATAATAGGTAGCGGTTAGTTGGCACACCATTGTAGCCAACCAAGCGCCATGGTGAAATTTGACCTTCACCTTCACAAGGGGGCTAGAAGAACCTAAGTTACCGTCCTGCATGCGATTCGCCAACTGTAGTTATGTTATCTAGGGAATTTGAGTCAACGAGCCATAGGGAGCACAATTCCCAAGTTGTCCCCAAATTTGAGTGTTTTCTCGTATTTTAGTTAGTGTTTATCTTATCTTTGTTTTTGAATCACATGACCCCCCGCCCCATTTGGAGATTGCCGTTATAGATATAGAAGTGATTATTAGTGAATTCTTATAGTCAAGCTCTATATTCCCTGTGGATTTGACCCTAACCTTTGTTAGGTTAATTACTGATAGCAACCACTTTCTTTCTGGAGCGTGACCATCAATTAATGATATCAGAATTGAATCATATGAAACACTCGTGTGTCATAGATGAACATGGGTTAGATGATACTTAGCCTATTTACTCATTATCAACTCATTTAGTCAAATATTTAGACCCAACTAGTAGATTGAATCCTTTGTTTGTACATCCCCAACATCTTCCCTAATTTGTTGATCAAATTGTTGATTAAATATCTTGTAGTTTGAATCTTTCTTTTAATCATTGCAACCCATAGATCCTAAAGTTGCTTAGTCTAATGAACCACTTCTATTTGTGAACTACAATTCCCTGTGGGATTCGGCCCCAACCTCTCAGTTGGGTTATTTTGGTGATGACAACCTTTCTTGCTTCCTTTGAGTAGCCGGGTAGAGTGACATAAAAAATGGCGCCATTGCCGGAAAATTGGCGAGTTCATAATTGAAGTGTTTGTTGATCTTTGTTCTTGTAGCTAGCATTGTTTTTACTATTTTTTGTTGTTTTACTATTGAAAAATAGGTGCTAAAATGGAAGATAAAAGAAGCGTTTAGGGTGAAATCATGGAAGATATAAACAACTTCCAAAATATCAAATGGGACCAAGTTAGCAATGCAGGGGAAATCTTGTTGCCTCCAATAGCTGCAAATGCTGAATTAAAAATCACTGATACAACGTTGTAGTTACTTCGGCTTAGGGTACTATTCGGAGTTCAAGCATGTGAGGATCTACATAACACCTTCAGAACTTCTTTGATGTGTGCTCATCGTTCAAGTATTGGGGTGTCATACAAGAAGCTACTAGACTAAGGCATTTCCATTTTTCTATAATAGGAGAAGCCATGAAGTGTTTGGTTGAGCTTTCCCGAGGGTCATTTGCATCATGGGAAGAATCGCAGAACAAGTTCCTTGAGAGATTCTTTCCACCTTTGAGAATGATTAAGTTGAGGATGAACATGGAGAATTTTAGAAGAATTGATGATGAACCATTATATAGGGCTTGGCAGTGATTTCGGAAACGTTTACTTGAGTGCCCAACATATGGGATCCCTGATCATTTGATGCTGCAATATTTCTATGTAAGCTTAAGTGTCGTCAACAAGAGTGTGGCTGATCGGTTAGTGCGAGGGGGGCTTATGAAGCGAATGTGTGCAACAGCAGTAGAGTTGCTGGATGAAGTAACTAAAATAAACAAGGCATAGTACACCGATGAGGATTATGCTTCCTCTACAAAAAGGGGAATGTCTAAAGAGCAGTTGGCTAAAGAGAAAGAGTGGGATGAAGTCATAGGAAGAATGGTGAAACAGCTGAATTTTGTAATACAATATATGACTGAAGCACAACAAATTATATTGTACAAGCTAAAAGTATCTTTCCCTATAAGTGTGAGCCAAGTGAGAATGATCATGAAGAAAAGGTGTATTCATTGGGAATCAAGTATTGGGTTCTCAACCAACCTTTCAATGGTCACCTGGGAATCAAGGTTGAAACGTTAGAGTTGGGTGGGCTAATGGTAAAAGGATGACTCTTTATAGTGTCATGATGAGAGACAAGAGATTTATTTCATCTCAATAGTGTGCCAAGTCAGATAAGTCACAGGTTAGTGAGATACTTGTTCAAATTTTAAACAAAGTGGAAGCTTCGGATAATGTGCTAAATGAGATGAAATCAGGATTCTCCCATTTGAACCAAACAGTGTTCTCTCATGCAACTTCAATTAAAAGTTTATAAGCTCTCTTAGAAGTGCTCTCGGCCTAAATGCACATCCAAACAAGAAGCAATGATCAAATATGCATAGACATCACTACTAGAAGTAGCAAACCTATTAAAGAAAATATGAGAAGAAAGTGAATGAAGGAAACAACATTATTAGTAAATTGAAGAGTGCACGTGGTACCAGAGATGGGGTAGATTAACATGGGCTAAAGTGAAATTGATTAAAAGAAGAGGTTACACTTCAAAAGCTATCCCTAAGTGATGTAACTTTCCCTCAGAATCAGGAGAAGAGAGCTGACAAGGCTAAGTTTTAGAAATTTTTATCCCTCTTCAACTCCTTGACAATTAATATTCCATTGGTTGAGGCTCTCAACAAAATGCCACATATGCTCAATTTATGAAGAAGTTGGTTGACTAAAAAGAGATCCCTAAAATATGAAATAATTAAAATTTTGCACAGTTGTAGAGCAATTCTAACAAGACATGGCTGTAAAAACAGATGATTCAGGTGCATTAACAATATTATGCAATATCAGAACATGTGAGTTTGGTAGAGCCCTATGTGATTCAAGTGCAGTATAAATTTAATGCATTTGATGGTGTTTGAACAACTTGGTGTGAATACTCTACTCCCAACAACTATGACGCTACTTATGACTGATCAATCAATCAAAAGACCGGTTGGAATATTATATGATGTCTTGGTGAAAGTAAATAATTCATATTCCCAGCTGATTTCGTAGTACTGGATTTTGACATGGATATTGATGTGCCTATTATTTTAGGCTGACCATTTTTAGCCATAGGTAGGGACTTGGTGGATGTTGAAAAGGTAAGTTCCAATAATGATGGAGTACTAAGAAGGCTTGATGACTTCCAAGTAAACACCATTGTTCATGTGGTGGATGAGGTTGTGCAAGATCTTGGAGAGTTACCTTACTCAGGAGTTGACTCAATGGAGGAAATTATGTTGAATTATATGGAGATAGATGTAATTGTTTGTGATGAAGTAGTGGTTGCAATGATGGGGGCTGAAGTCACTCAAGAAACCTAGACAAACTTGACATAGATTTGATGAACTGTGAAACACAGCCAACAAAGCCATCTATTAAGGAACCACCAAAATTCGAGTTGAAAGAGTTACCAAACCATTTACAATATTCCTTTTTAGTGAGAATGATATATTTCCAGTGATTACAGCAGCAGGGCTACATAAAGAACAAATTAAATCTCTTGTTAAGTTGCTCAAGAAACACGTGAAAGCTATTAGTGGGATGATCGCCAACATTGTGGGTATTCCTTTGGGAATCTGCACCCAAAAATTAAAATTGTTATGGAATGCAAACATAGTATTGAACATCAGCACCATCTCAATCCACCCATGTAAGAGGTGGTTAAAAAGGAGATAATAAAGTGGTTGGATGCCAGAGTGATATACTCGATTCCGGATAACAATTGGGTAAGTCCAATCCAATGTGTTCCCAAGAAGGGAGATATGACCGTGGTTCAAAACAAAAAGGGGCAACTAATATCAAAACGGCCAATCATCGGATGGCGAGTATGCATGGGTTACAAAAAGCTAAATGCTTCAACAGAAAACGATCACTTTCCATTACCCTTTATGGACCAAATACTGGATAGATTGGCTCAGTGGGGTGGTACTGTTTCCTTGACGGGTACTCCAGATATAAACAAATATCTATCACCCTTGGTGATTAAGATAAAATTACCTTTACTTGCCCTTCTGGTACACTCACTTTCAAAAGAATGCCATTTGGGTTATGTAATGCCCTAGCTACATTTCAAAAGTGTATGTTTGTCCATTTTTACTGACATAGTTGAAGATTCCATGGAAGTGTTTATGGATGATTTCTCAGTAGTGGGCGATACTTTTGATCAGTGTTTAGGTCATTTAGAGAAGATGTTGCAGATAGGTACTGATTATGCAATGCTTCGCTATCTTATGGAGAAAAACGATGCTAAACCAAGGCTTATACAATAGATACTGTTGTTGCAGGAGTTTTATTTTGAGGTTAGAGATAGAACAGGCTTCGAGAATCAAGTGGCGGATCATTTGTCCAAAATTGAATCAACAATCTCTCAGGTTGAAGAGGAGGAAATCACTAATAAATTTCTTGATGAAGCAGTGATGAAATTAGCTGTAGTGGCTATTCCTTGGTATGTTGATTTTGCCAACTATTTGGTTAGTGGAATTATCCCAGATTTTGCCAATCCCCACCAAAGGAGAAAGTTTTGCATAATGTGAAAAAATACTATTGGGATGAGCCCTATCTCTTTAAGGAGTTCCCAGATAACATGATTGGAAAATGGGTCTTAGAGTTGGTAATGGAGGCTATTCTGGAAGAATGTCATTCATCAGTAGTAGGAGGCCATCATGGGGAAATACAGACTATATCTAAGGTCCAGTAAAGTGGCTATTATTGGATGACCTTGCATAAATATGCTCACAAATTCTCCAAAGCATTCCCAAAGTGCTTATTGCAAGGAAATATCTCAAGAAGACATGAATTTCCATTAACCTCAATTTTATCGTTGGAAGTATTCGATGTGTGGGGGGTGGATTTCATGGGGCCATTTATAAGATCTTTTGGTATCAAATATATCTTGTTAGCTATCAACTACATGTCAAAGTGGGTTGAAGCTGTGGGCTTACCAACTAATGATGGCAAGTGAGTAGTGCAGTTCTTAAAGAAAAATATCCTCACTCGTTTTGGTACTCCTCGAGCCATCATTACAGATGGGGAATCCCATTTTTGCAACAGAATATATGGGTCATTATTGAGTAAGTATGGGGTAAAGCATAGGGTAACAAACCCATATCATGCATAAGCAAACAGGTAAGTGGAAATATCGAACAGAGAGATAAAAATTATTCTAGCAAAGATAATGAATGGGAGTAGCAGTAATGGACGACTAAGCTTGACGACACCTATTTGCCTATTGTACCGCTTACAAGGCTCCTATTAGAATGTTCCATTACCAACTTGTGTTCGAAAAGGCATGCTATTTGGCTGTTGACTTAGAGCATCGATCTTTACGGGCCCTCAAGAAACTCAACTTTAAATCTGATGAGGCTCTAGAAGCTCGACTGACCCAACTCCATTTGCTAGATGAGTTCAGGTTGAGAACTTATGAAAGCTCAGCCCTCTATAAGAAAAATATGAAAAGATGTCATGATCAGAAAATTTTGAAATAGGAGTTTCATTACCCAAGCCTAGGGCCTAGATGTGACACGGCGAATGGGGAACCCGAAGGAACCCCAACAAGCCTCTTAACTTGCCATTACATATCACTGGTCGCGAAAGCATACAAAGGCATAAAGAGTTATAATAGGGCAATGGGACTAAGGGAACTCATATAAACATCATAAATAATAGACAAGATTCAAGTCATCATAAGTACACAGTATGTCCAACAAACACCTCTGATACATAGATAGAGCGGGGGCCAAGATAAGGTAATCGGCTAACCCTCATAGTCAAATAGAACATAAGATAGTGTCTCCATACATAGATAAGAGGGCAACATAAACAAAAGTCCACAAAATGGAGGACTCACCAATAAGCTTGGGATAACACCGTCTAGCCATATGGAGGAGAAGGATATCAACTTGGGCACGAGTTCCTATATGGTGATATCATGTAGGCAAGAGTATGTGTTAGTACTTTGAATGTACTAAGTATGTGAGATGTAATGCAACAATAAACAAGCTCCATAGTCAAAATGCATACATTAGACAATAGGCATAGTATAACAATATGATATGTATGATCAATGCATAAGCAGAAGATTCTAGGGTAAGTCATGCTTATATAAGATATCATATGTGTAGAATAGACCAAGCTAGAATCCCAACTTTGGATGGGAGATGCCGTTCACACCCGGACGCCCTGGTGGCAAGGCACTTACCCCTCACATGGTAGATGCCGTTCTCACCCGGACACCCTGGTGGCAAGGTACTTACCCTTCACATGGTAGATGCCGTTCACACCCGGACACCCTGGTGGCAAGGTACTCACCTGTTACATGGTCATCCGGGCCCTTATGCCCCCCGGACCAGATATGGTCTAATACGACACATTGTATAGAACATACATATATACATCATGTCCATAAGCTCATTACATCATTAAAACATCATACATATCATATCTCATGCTTTGAACCTTCAATTTCTAAAGAAACCATAACCAGACATTTTATCAAACACCTTGGGGATATGTAATGGGGGTAAAAGAGCATGCAATTTAGAGATGAAATCATGCAGGAAAATCAATGGTAAAACCTTTAATCAACACCTTGCAACACCCCCAAGACATTCATATCAAAACCCTTCATTAAATCCAACATTGAATACAAGATTTGAAGCTCAAAACATGCTAAAACAACTATACTTTCATGAAAATAAATCACTGTGCAGTAAATTTCTCAATATACAAGGCCTAAATGAAAAATCTACTTTAAATCATTCAATATTAGTAAAAACAGGGTTTAGGCACCATGGGTGGAAGGACCCAATAGTTCTAACACCACATACCTTACCTTTTGTGAAGTTCTTGAAGAAGACATTAGTGGTGACTTGAAGCTTGGGTGAGATCCTTGAAGAAATCCTTGAGATTGAACTTGAGTTTGGGACTTGAATTTAGGGTTAGAAATGAGTCGAAGTATTTGGGGAAATATTGGGGGAACGTTTAGATTGATATGAGGGTGAAATAAGTCTAAATATAAGTGAAAATACGTTTGGAAAAACTTAGGACCAATACTTAGAAATATCTGGACGAACTAGGAAAAGACAGTGCAGAAATAACACATCTTCGCGTCCTGGAGAGGACGTGGAGGCTCTCCAGAAATTGCACCAAGCAAAATATCATAATTTGATTCCTTTTTTTAAAAAAATCGAGGTTAGACCCTTATCACTCTAATTTTGGACCCCCTGAACAAGAATATGAAGTCAAATTTCAAAATTCCAAATGAATTTTTAGATATATGGAAAACAAATTTCCGGCTACTTCCGAGGCACATTTTTGGACACTTTTTGGGGTCATTTCAATATCTCCCCCTTGGGAACATTCATCCCCAAATGTAAAAGAGATTTACAATACAAAAATAATAATGAAAAAATCAGCCCTAATATGAATGCAACATTACATTTAAAATATCACTTTCAAAATCCCATTATAAGTGTGAAATCATCATATATTGCCAACTAAAACATGAATGCATATGAATGACATATGGGCTGAAATATAAGACTTGGTGGCACATAAGGGACTTAGAATTAGTACATTTGGCTTGAGTGGAGTGGAAGAGATAAGGGTACCACTTTTGCATGTCCGCTTAGGCCTCCGATGTAGCACTTTCGACCTGTTGGTTCCTCTAAAGGACCTTAACAGATGCCACTTCTTTGTTCCTCAATCTCTTTACTTGTCTATCTAAAATCTGAACCGGAACCTCCTTATAATTTAAGTTATCCTCAACAAAACCAATAACATCAAGAGGTACAATAACATTAGGATCACTAATACATTTTCTCAACATAGAGACATGAAACACCAGATGGACCAAATTCATCTCACTAGGCAACCTCAACTCATAAGCCACCTTGCCAACCTCTTTATCACCTCATAAGGACCAATATACCTAGGACTCAATTTTTCTTTCTTACCAAAACAAACCACACCTTTCATTAGGGAAACCTTCAAATAAACCCAATCACCCACTTAGAATTCTAGGTCTCATATTCCCACATCGGTATAGGATTTTTAACGACTTTGGGTTGTCCTCAACCTTTCCCTAATCATATTTACCTTCTCAAGAGAATCCATAACCAGATCCAGCCCCAATAAAGCTACCTTTCCAACCTCAAACCATCCCACTAGTGATCTATAACGTCTCCCATAAAGAGCCAAAAATGGAGCCATACCGATGCTAGAGTGATAGCTATTGTTGTAGGCAAACTCAATCAATGGAAGATGGTCATCCCAACTAACTTTAAGCTCCAAGACATATGTCCTAAGAATATCCTCAAGTGTTTGAATTGTCCTTTTTGCTTGGCTATCCATTTGAGGGTGGAAGGCCGTACAAAGATGAACTTTGGTACCAAGACCCCTTTGAGAAGACTTCCAAAAGAGTGAAGTGAATTGTGCATCTCGATCCGACATGATGGATAAAGCAACCCCATGTAACCTCACTAACTCATGGATGTACAACCTTGCATACTCTTCAGTCCCATATGTAGTCTTGATCAATAGAAAGTGAGCCGATTTCGTCACCCTATCAACCACTACCCATGTTAGATCAAAACCTTTTCTAGTCTTAGGAAACCCAACTATAAAATCCATATTAACTACCTCCCATTTCCAAGTAGGAATCTCTATGTCTTGGGTTAGGCCACCCGACCTTTGATGTTCAGCTTTGACTTGTTGGCAACTATGGCAACCGGAAACAAATTTGGCAATGTCCCTCTTCATGCCTCCCTACCAATACATATCCCTCAAGTCTCTATATATTTTGGTGTAACTAGGGTGGATAGAATAAAAGGAATTATGGTTTCATCAAGAATTTTCTCCCTCAAACCAACATATGGCACACACAACCTACTCTGGTATCTAAGGGTCCCATCTTCCCCTTATGAGAAAACCTCTATTTTGTCCTCTTTCACCAAGGCCTTCAATTCAAGCAAGGAGAAGTCTAGATCTTGTTTTGCTATCACCTCATCAACTAAAGAAGATTTAGAATGATCAACCAGAACAACACCATTACCCACATCTTCCAACCTCACCCTTAATCTAGCCAACCTATGCACCTCCCTAGCCATCTCCCTTTTACCACCATCTACATGAGCTAGGCTAACCATAGACATCCGACTTAAAGCATCCGCCACAATATTTTCCTTACCCGGATGGTAATGCACATTCATGTCATAGTCCTTAAAGAGTTTTAGCCACCTTCTTTATCTCAAGTTAAGATCTTTTTGAGTGAAGACATATTGAATGCTCTTATGATCGTTGAAGACATCAACATGCACCCCATACAAATAATGTCGCCAAATCTTTAATGCAAACACCACGACAGCTAATTCAAGATCATGAGTAGGGTAGTTCTTTTCAAGCACCTTGAGTTGCCTAGAAGCATAGGCTATGACCTTACCATTTTGCATCAAAACACAACCCAAACCAACCCGGGAAGCATCACAATACATCTATAAAACCCTTTAGCCCATCCAGAAGGGACAATATAGGAGCAGACACAAGTCTATCTTTCAATCTTTGGAAGTTTTTCTCATATTCATCGGTCCACACAAACTTAACGTTCTTTTGAGTCA
The DNA here is from genome assembly GCA_011800125.2 of Solanum clarkiae. Classification (NCBI taxonomy): domain Eukaryota; kingdom Viridiplantae; phylum Streptophyta; class Magnoliopsida; order Solanales; family Solanaceae; genus Solanum; species Solanum clarkiae. The sequence goes on along the minus strand of JAABOM020065222.1, from coordinate 28,997 downwards.
ATTTTGTCATAGGGGAAGCCATGGAGGAGAACCCCTTCATGATCCTTCTATAGTAACCCACAAGGCCCAAGAAACTCCTAATATCCTACGGGGTCAATGGTCTAGGTCAATTTCTAATGACATCGGTCTTCTTAGGATCCACATTTATTCCATCCCCCGACACTATATGACCTAAGAATGTAACCTCCTTCAACCAAAATTTATACTTGTCATAATTAGCATACAACCTCTCCTCCCTCAATCTTTGCAATACAACCCTCAAGTGACCTATATGCTCTTCCTTACTATTTGGATAAATCAAAATATCATTAATAAAAAATCACAATAAAGGAATCAAGGTAGGGCTTGAAGACCCTATTCATTAGGTCCATGAAGATGGCCGGTGTTTTAGTCAATCCAAAGGACATCACCACGAATTCATAGTGCCCATATATAGTCCGGAAGGCCATCTTGGGAATATCACACTCCCTCACCCTCATTTGATGGTACCCAAACTGAAGATCAATCTTAGAGAAAAAGCTAGCCTCTTGCAATTGGTCAAACAAGTCATCATTGGAAGAGCATATCTATATCCTTTATAGTGACCCTATTGAGTTGCCGGTAGTCAATACACATTCTAAATGACCCATCTTTATGCTTTACAAACAACACCAGTGTATCCCAAGGTGGTTGTCTAGGCCTAATAAATCCCTTCTCTAACAAATCTTTCAATTGCTCCTTTAACTCCTTCAACTCTACCAGGGCCATGCAGTAAGAGGGAATGGAGATAGGTTGAGTGTCAGGAAGGAGATCTATGAAAAAATATATCTTCCTTTGAGGAGGGACATCGGGAAGGTCATTGGAAAGACATCAAGAAACTCATTTACAACTGGGACCAACTCAATGGAAGGGACTTTGGACTCCATATCTTTAACCCTCACAAGATGATACAAACGCCCCTTAGAAATCAACTTATAGGCTTTAATGCAAGAAATGAACTTCCCCTTCACCAGCACATCATGACTCTTCCACTCTAGGAAGAGTTCATTTGGAAATTGAAACTTGACCCGACGAGTTCTACAATCAATAGAAGCATAACATACATGCAACCAATCCATCCCAAGGATAACATCAAAATAAACCATATCTAATTCAAGAAGATCACAAGGTAAGATTTTATGCAAGATGCAAATTGAACAATTTCTATACACTTTCCTAGCAACAATAGATGCACCAATAGGAGTGGACACTTCATATGACTCAGGAAACAATTCTGAGTCAACATGGAACTTTCTAGCAACAAAGAGGGTAATAAAGGAAAGGATGGCACCTGGATCAATCAAAGCATAAATATCAAGGTCAAAGATTTTCAACATACCGGTAACAACGTCGGGGACCTCAACAACCCCCTTGCCTCCCATGTAGAGCAAAAAATTGCTTGTGCCTTGAGGCACCACCTTGAGGACTGCCTCTACCTAAAGGGACCACATTTGCACCCTAGACCTTGCCACAAACTTTTGGACAATCTATCCTCTTGTGACCAAGCTCACCACATTCATAGCATGCATTGAGACCCCTCAAACATGGACCCCCATGCTTCCTCCCATACATAGGACACATATCATTAGGAGCCACAATGGCTACACCTTGGGGCCTAGGGAAGTCATTAGCAAACACCCTATTAGTAGCATGAGGAGGCCCTTGGCCTTGTTGGAATCTAGCACCCTTATGGAACCTACCCTCAAACCGGGCCCTCTTGGCCTCATAATCCCTCTTCTTTCTCAACTTCTCATCCTCCATTTGCTTGGCATATGTTATCAACCGAGACAAGTCCATGTCACCAATAATCAAGGAGGACCGGCATTCTTCACTTACCAAGTTGGAAATCCCCATAACAAACTTATTCATCCTTGACCTAAAGTCGTCCATCAAGTGAGGAGCATACTTTGAAAGTTGATTAAATTTGAGGGCATGTTCCCTCACACTCATACCACCTTGTTTCAAGTTCATAAACTCAACCAACTTTGCTTTCCTAAGCTCAAGAGGGAAGAACCGATTAAGGAAGGCCAATTTGAATTCCTCCAAAGCACCATATAGGCATTGCCCTTCTTACCTTTCCATTGATCAAACCAAATTTGGGCCACCCCCTTGAGTTGGTACACCGCCAACTCCGCCTTCTCATTTAGCCCAGCATCAATGATCGACAAGATTTTGTACATTTCATCACTAAACTCTTGTGGATCCTCATCCACCTTTGACCCATGAAAACTGAAGGATTCATCCTTATGAAGTCCCTTACCCTAGCTGCCAGAATAGTAGCATAAGAGGCTTGGGCCCCTTGTTGGACTTGGTTGGCCACCACTTGGGCAAGCATAGTAAGAGCATCTCGGAGCTCACCATTGGTAGGTTGCTCTTCGGGAGTTTGGGTCCATCTTCCTCTAGTGTTAGGTATCATCTAGCATAGCAAAGAACAATCGTTGGGGGGAACAACTTATCACAACTCTGAAGCACGACTTAGAACGTGAAGAGAGGAAACATTTTCTAAAATGCCTCAAAGCCTCCTATTCATAGTCATGGTGCGCTTCACAACCATGAATAGGACTCTAATCGGTGAGGTGTGTTGGAATCCGAGGATCTATAAACTTAGTGCTTTGATACCAAGTTTGTCACGAACCAAGCTTAAGGCCTAGACGTGACACGGCGAATGGGGAACCCGAAGGAACCCCAAACAAGCCTCTTAACTTGCATTACACATCACTGGTCGCGGTAGCATACAAAGGCGTAAAGAGTAATAATAGGGTAATGGGACTAAGGGAACTCATAAAAACATCATAAACAAGAGACAAGAGTCAAGCTCATCATAAGTACATAGTATGTCCAACAAACACCTCTTATACATAGATAGAGCAAGGGCCGAGAAAAGGTAATCGGGTTCACCGTCATAGTCAAATAGAATATAAGATAGTGTCTTAATATATAGATAAGAGGAAAACATAAAACAAAGTCCTCGAAATGGAAGACTCACCAATAAGCTTGGGATAGCACCATCTAGCCACGTGGAGGAGAAGGATGATCAACTTGGGCACCAGTTCCTACATGGTGATATCATGTAGGCAAGAGTATGCGTTAGTACTTTGAATGTACTAAGCATGTGAGATGCAATGCAGCAATAAACAAGCTCCATTGTCAAAATGCATACATTAGAAAATAGGCATAGTATAGTAATATGACATGTATGATCGATGCATAAGTAAAACATGCTAGGGTAACGCTTATGTAAGATATCATATATGTAGAGGAGACGAAGCTAGAATCCCAACTTTGGATGGGAGATGTCGTTCACACTCAGACACCCTGGTGTCAAGGTACTTACCCCTCACATGGCAGATGGTGTTCACATACGGACACCCTGGTGGCAAGGTACTCACCCCTCACATGGTCATCCGGGCCTTTATGCTCTCCTGACCGGACATGGTCTAATACAACATATTATATAGAACATGCATATTTACATCATGTCCATAAGATCATTTCATCATTAAAATATCATACAGATCATATCTCATGCTTTGAAACTTCAATTCCTCAAGAAACCATAAATCAGACATTTTATCAAACACCTTGGGGGGTTTTAATATGGATAAAAGAGCATGCAATTTAGAGATGAAATCATGCAGAAAAATTAGTGGTAAAACCTTTAATCAACACCTTGCAACACCCATAAGACATTCATATCATAATCGCTCATCAAATCCAACATTAGATCCAAGATTTGAAGCTCAAAACATGCTAAAATAACCATACTTTCATTAAAATAAATCACTGTGCAGTAAATTTCTCAATATACAAGACCCATATGAAAAATCTATTTTAAATCATGCAATATTAGTAAAAATAGGGTTTAGGCACCATGGGTGGTAGGAGCCAATGGTTCAACACCACATATCTTAGCTTTTGTGAAGTTCTTGAAGAAGACTTTAATGGAGACTTGAAGCTTGGGTAAGATCCTTGAAGAAATCCTTGAGATTGGCCTTGAGTTTGGGACTTGAATTTAGGGTTATAAATGAGTCTAAGTGTTTGGAGAAATATTAGGGGAACGTTTAGGGTGATTTGATGGTGAAATAAGGCTAAGTATAGGTGAAAATAAGTTTAGGAAACTTAGGTCCAACACTTAGAAAAATCTGAGTGAACTAGGAAAAGACAGTACTGAAAAGGCACGTCTCCGCGTCGCAGAGAGGACATAAAGGCTCTCTAGAAATCAAACCAAGAAAAATTTCATAATTCGATTTTTTGTTTTAAAATCGAGGTTAGACCCTTGTCACCCTACTAAATGGAATATGAATTCGGATTTTCAAAATTACAAACGGACTTTTAGATATGTGGAAAACAAGTTTCTAGCTACTTCCGAGACACGTTTTTTGGCACTTTTTGGGGTCATTTCAAGGAGTTTGTTAAAGGGAATCCAACAATGCTCTACAACTCCAGAATGCATTTATTCCTTAGGAAACTCAGATCGAGGTGGTCAGGTCCTTTCAAGGTGACAAAGGTATTTGCTAATAGGGTGGTAGAAGTTTAAAAATAAAAGGGACAGAGATTTAAGACAAATCGATAGAGGCTCAATAAGTATTATGGTAAATTACTGGATGTCCGGTTGGTTCATGTCATGTATGTTAGTAATGTTTAGTTGTAACGGACATCATCGTTCCACAATGTTAACTCATGCACTTTTTGGGAGGCAACCTAAGTGAGTAGTGGAATTGTAATAACATGTGTTGATGGTTGTAGTTTGTGTTAAGAGATAAAATAGGCGAAAGAAAGGAAACATTGTCGAACAATTAGTGAAATACCGATAGGCATCGGTGACTTTGTTTGTGACAACTTTTTAGATCAGTCATTGACCCTAGAGTTATTGCTGATCAATGGTCTCGGTGTCTACTCGACATGTTGATGAGAAAAAAAGGGTGACAACCTATTTTCCTACCTAGCATATCATCAACCCCCTTGGTTGCCGTCAAATTTGGCGATCTTTTAAAAAATTTGGCATGTTGTTTAATTGGAAAGGTGATCTCAAAATTGATTGCACTTTGTCACCTTTGAAGAGTCCTAGAATGATGCAATATTTGGTGGACTTGGTGAAAATCAATCTATCACCGAATGAAGAAAACAATGTTGATTTTGACCACACTTTGAAGTCAATTTATTGGGTGAGTCACTATAAGATTATGCGAACACATTGCTAAAGTGGCTATTGCCAAAGAGACTTGGCAACACCAAGTTGTTTCACCTTTTAGTATTTGGGGTCAGCTTCAAGAGGAGGTAAGAAAGGTGTTCTTATGTGCAAACGGTGGATCACTGACTACACTTTGTAGAAGTGAACAGTAATATGGAAGTCGAGGAGTCTGTGCCTTTTTCCTTAAATACACATTAATCTCTTTTTCTTTTCATCTCCCAATCTTTCCTCTTCCTGAACTCACCATCCAAAAACACCACACTTCCATTATAGTTCTTTTCCTTCTTTTCTTTTTGTTGGGATCGATGTTCCCTACTTCACCATCATCTTTTTTATTGCTATTATTAGCCCATGAAGCTTCAAGTACGTGGCTTTGCTCTTGTTAAACTTGGTGCTATTATAAATATAGCATTGAGAGGTTTAAATGAAAGAAATACTCTAGGTGCTGAATTTTGGTTCACTGTTTATGTGCTTAAATGATTTGATTGTATGACTATGACAAGTGAACTATGTTGTTCGAGTTTTAACCTCTACAAAAATGAATGCTTTTGACTTTTTTTGGTGATGCCTTGTTTTGTGAACCTATGGGTGAAGTCTAAGTAGCCTTAGTTTAGGATTGAGTTATTTGAACTTGCCCTATTGGGTGACATCATTCTTAAGGCTAAGTTGTCATTTCACCAAAATAATGTAAAGAAAATAATCACTTGCTTAGGTGTTGGGTTGTATTGTGCAACACCCTATGTTTTGAGGGATTTGAGGTTTTCGCTGCCGTTTTATGTTTAAAGTGGTCAATTTGACCACTCGATGTTATGCCAACTACGCCAATGCATTACCCTTGAGGAAACCATTTTGACTGATTATTTCTATTTAGTTTGGCGGTGAGAATTCAGATTGCCGACATGATACAATGAATTACCAATTTCTCTAAATCGTCACCCAATGTGAAAACACCTTCCCTTTTGCTTTCTGTGATATCTAGCGAAGGACATTTAGACCGCATATCTTGTTTGGTGGTTCGCCAAATGAGATGCACGAGCTAAATGACCTTGAATTCCCTAAGATCTTTGTTGAAGTTATCACCTGTTGTATGTTCTCACTGAGGTGTAAAAGGATGCTACAGTGACCTTTATAAGGCCGACATCCTGAGTATGCTACACATCCATCAACCAGTCTATGTTGGGGATAATCTCTATCCTTATATCAATGCATAGTTTCTGAACTAGACATGGAAAAGGAATAGACGTTGACCTCCTAAACACTCACTCGTGAATCTCCTCTACAGTTGAACAAGCAAAGTAAATTGTGTAACCAGCTATAATATTGGCTACTAATACAACACGATTCAGCATGAGTGTGTTGGTTGCTTGCATTGGCCAGATGCGCATATGAACCACGTTCCCATTCCTACCCCATCCTGTAGTCAAACTCTATGGTAGATACAGGGGCTAATTCTCAAGACTGAATAAAAACATCTAGACAGTAGCCTCCGAAAGATCTACTAAAATATCTCTGACTAATGTTCGGGTCAGACATAGCTATGAATTAGGTTTGGACTTTTTGGGAGTGGCCTATATGATTGTAGCAGCATATAATGTATAGAAATCTTTGACTAATGCCGGGGAGTACTTTCCCAATGCTGTGACCTTACACTCAAGTCTGTGCCGAGCAAATTTTTCATGAATGGCAAGTACAACATCAAATCCAGATGTCAAATTCCAGGCTCCTCAAAAGTAGTCCTCGTATGCCAGCCTCTGTCATCCTATTTTATATCATTATAATAGATGGAACACATATCCTTGATGCACATTTTTCTAGGCTGGCTGGAGACATGAATCGGTACCGTGATTGACTTTTCTGAACTCTCAAACACCCGACCCGGTCCCCTCCCCTAAACCAGAACCATTATCATTGTCAGAGCCAGACTAAGACCCCTCATTGGAGTTAGAGGACTATATGGTATCACTTCATGTGGGGCCTTTCTTCTTAGATGAAGGAGGTTGTGTTGTAGCTATCGGGGTCTGAATCAGCACAATTTGATAGAACAATGCTCGTGTCCATTGTGGCTTGATGCCTTTGTCAGGATAGATGTCAAGCTCCTCTATTGATCCACTCCTCTCGACTTAGTTGGCTTATCTCATAAACTCTCTCTCAAGGCTCGAGCCTCTATGTGTCTAGCTGCTCATTTTGGGAGCCATGGGTACTTATACATAAGAACAGATAAGAACACATGGGTCCAAGAAGATGAAAAACAAAAATAAAAACTTGTAGAAATAATTCATAGATGGAAAGCACGAAAACATTTCCACGGGCCGTAGAGTGAACTATGGGCCGTAGAAGGTTGTCTTGGAAAGAGGGTTAACAGTAAATGTACCCCCTCAAAATACAACTATGAGACTCATTCATGACCCATGGATTGAACTACGGGTCATAGACTGAGGTCGTAGTTGCAGAGGTCTTTGGGATTTGATTTTTTGTTGTGGGAAATTGGTGAAAAGGTTTTTAACTCTTTTCATGGTTAATTGGGCTGGATTATTTTTTTAGGCAGTTTTATTACATGAAACCCCAATTACAGGCTGCAGGAAGTCCTAGGGCTATTGTATTGGTTTCGTGGTTTCAGTTGACACTATTTAAGCCTAGGGAACCACAAATAAAATTTACAGGCCCTGGTATAAACTACGACCCCTAGGTAGTGTTCATGAATGACTCCAACACTTAACAAAATTTCTAGAAAAAACTTGGACTCCACTAACACAATTTATGGCTCGTAGAACTTTTTAAAGGTTGTAAAGTTGGATTATGGAATTATCATACAGAAAATCCTGCTCACTGGAATTGGTTCTATGAGTAGTTTTTACGAGCTATGGTTTGAATCACTGCCCGTATGCTGGCTCATAAAACCATATTTTTCCACTTTTTGGACTTGTTTTCCATTTTCATTCTGCTCTTGCATATACTCGTCAGTAAATTGCTACCCTATAACTTTCTTGACTTTGAGTTCAAAAATACAAGAAACATTATGAATATTAAGCTACCTATGAGTCCAAAACTAAAATAAAAAAAAATATATAAGGAAATTAACGATACAATCTTAGGTTGTCTCTCTGGTAGTGCCTAATTGAATGTTACGGTATGACTTACACCACTTGGCTATTCATACTTCTCTAAGCATCTATACTTCAACTATCTTGATTTCATCAACACTGGTAAAGTATGGTTTGATTCTCTGACCATTGACTTTGAACCTCATGCCCTCATTATTTTCTAACTCAACAACCCTGTGGTGTAAGACATGTATAACCTTGCAAGAACCTAACCACTTGGACTTGAGTTTTCTAGGAAAGGCCTCAACCTTGAATTGAATAATAAAACCAAATCTCCTAGCGTGAACTAATGGTGCTCAATGTGACGATCATGATACAACTTCATCCTTTGCTTGTGCAATGCTGAGCTTTTATAAACCGTCAATCGAAACTCATCAAGTTCGTTGAGTTGGCTCAGCCTCGAAGTAGCAGCATCATTCCACTCCAAGTTCAACTTCTTGAGCGCTCATATTTCCTTGTGGTCAAGCTCTTTAGGCAAGTGACAAGCTTTACCAAAAACATATTGGTAAGGAGATATATTGATATGCTGCTAAAATATAATATTTTTAATGCTTAAAACTTGGAATTTTGTGTGTTTTCAATGCGATTTTAGTTGGTTTTGGATTTGTTTTGTTTATATTTGCAGAATTACAGGTTGGCCTTGATTTTGGAAAAAATTGCAGAAGTTACTGATTTTTGCTGTTATACGAGACCCTTTATAGGTTTCAGCTCATTCTACGGGCCGTAGGGTGGTTGAGTGAGCAATTCCAATGAGGGGTTGTTTTCCGAAGTTTATTCTACGATCATATGGACAAGCCATAGAATGTTTTACGAGTCGTAGAAGATGGTTCGTGCCCTGAGGATCAGAGATTAAGACTTTCTAAAGTTTCATCAGACAAAACCCCCTCTACGGGTCGTAAACCACTTTACAAGTCAAGAACCTGTGGCCCTTTGTACCCAAAACAGATGCACTGACCAGACTGCGTTACACCTCATCTCACCACCCCGAAGCATATAGATCTACCGGATCGATGAACACTCAAACAAAACTCACCCATCCTTTTGGGCATAAGGATGCGAGAACCAACCCGAGTAATCAACCATTTTTTAATCTGCCTCAAGCAATCCACCCCAATTCTTGTATTTACATAAAGCATAAGTAGCTAAATTCACAAGCAGGGTTGTGGGAACCATGAAGAACTAGCAAAGTAAAAAACCAGATAATTAATAATTCTTGGATAGTGTATATGAGTGTATTAATTAAATCTCTTCAGTGTTCATGTTTTCTAGTGGTGGCCAACATTAGAACCCGCCTAGTGTTATTGACTCGACCAAGGTAGATGAATAGGAAAATAAATTAATTAACAGGATTCGATTGATGTGTTCTCGTCTAATCAACTAAACTAAGCAAAGGGGAGGTTGTACTGGGAATAATAGGTAAGGGTTAGTAATGCATACTATAGATATGGGACAAGTTGCATAGTAACTTACCATCCTACATGTTGTACACTAGAAAAGAATTAGGTTATCTGGTGATATTGAATTAGGGAATCATGGGGAACACAATACCCTAGTTTCTCTCCATATTGACTTCTTTCTTGTGATAGTTAGTTTAGTTATATTCTTTATTGATTATTACAAAACCCCCCTCTTGGGGAAGTAAGTTGGTTAACTATTCAAATTGTAATCAGTGAATTCTCTTGAGTCTATGTATTCCCTATAGGTTCGACCCTAACCTTTGTTAGATTTTTTTTCTTGACAACGATCGTTTTATCCTCTAAAAATGAGGTGTAACTTGGTCCATAGCCTCAGGATTTCAATGCCAATGCTTACCAGTGGAATTAATAAGGCTGAATCCTATTGTTATGGAGGTGACTGGAGCTATTGTTTTGCCACCATTATCGGCAGACACAAATTTCATAGTCTCGAGTGGGTTACTTCAGATGCTACTGAATCGTGGGCTATTTGTGAACTTACCATAAGAGGATCCTTATAGCCATCTGCACAATGTGGTATTCATCTACAAGAGTGTGATGGGAATACAAAATCTGTCTATAGATGTTATGACACTTCGTGTCTTTCCATTGTCTCTTACAGGCAATGCAACATTATGGTTATCTGAGCTCCCGTAGAGTTTGATCACTAGTTGGATAGAATTGCAGCCCTATTCATAGCAAGGTACTTCCTTAAATCGAAGAAGCTCAAGTTAGAGGACCAAATCATCAACTTTAAACAACTGCCTGGTGACTCGATCAGTACCACGTGAGAGTGGTTCAGTAGATGCTTGAAGAGTGCACCAGACCATAAGATGTTGGACAATGTCCCGGTGGAGAGTGTCTATCAAGATCTGGATGCAAATAGACAAGTATGTGCTAATGCCCTCTTGGGAGGTTTGTTTGTAGACCAACAATTTGTAAAAATTGTTGAGCAGCTGGACGTGGTGGCTAAATCAAATCCCACGTGGAGACCCAAGAAGAAACATCCAATTATTTGCGTGAGCACTGAGGGCATAAGCCTCGAGCAAGCAACAATTAATGCAAAGTTCATCAGGATGCTTGCCCAAAACAATGCCAATCAAGAAAGGCTAATGAAGCAGACACAAGAAACAACTGCGACAAGAGACATTCAGAAAAGTCACCATGCCAAGCATGTGGGCTGCAAGCACGGCAGTTAGAGTAGGCATCACGTGCCCCCCCCCCATAATCACAATATAGGGGCTAGGAATTGTAGAGTCGAGGAGATGCTTGACCAGTTGCTAAAGATGCCGGCTTGACAAGATGAGACCTTGGGAGGGATCGATTCCGACATTGCCTATATAAATCAAAAAGTTGAAATATCATTCTTTCACAATTGAGAAGCTCAATTATTAGTTTGGGCATATGTTAGCCAAATTAAATTAGATTTAGGGAGACATGATGGCTGGCACCATAACTCAAATTCAAAGGACACTGATGGGTATAAGATAAAGACAAATGGTGGTGAGGGGAACACCCCATAACCTGCTACAGATATTGACAAGAGAGAGCCAAAGCATGAGGAATTCTGAGTACTCAAGCCATATATGTCGTGGCATGATAATAAATCAAGCACTGCTTTGGAGGCAAGCTAAGGTGCGGACAGGTGCTTAGGCACCCAAGTGTGCTTTTTGACCCCTTCTGTATTATTTTGCTTTGATTGTGTACATTTGAGACAATGCACATCTTTTTCGATGGGGTGTGGGTAATTATGGGTCTTAGTGAAGTTTGAGTAGCTTGGGTCCATAACTACCCTAATTTTTGATCCAAAGTTTTCTTGCCTATGTTCTTTCTCCTGGGATATTTACTTTCTGCTGAACTGATATGTTTAGGATGTTTAGATAGTATTTGTAGCATATAGTACCAATACTTTTGGGATATAATATGTTTTTGTGTTTTATTTGAAAAATTATACCCATTGAAAATTTTGATGAGTAGTTGGATAGCACCATGCATGTATAGGTGTCTGACAATATTTGTACTGACAAGTGAGGATACACGGAGATAAAAAAACATGATCTGAGAGTCTTTTGTTGATAATATATGCAGTGCTATGTACGTGTGAGGCTAATTTTCTAGATTAATGTGTTTTGGGCTAATTCAGAACTTGCCCTATTACTCTAAGTTGGATTGTAGATTAATTGGATTAGGAAAGGATCTTAGGCCATTGTTCTTAATAGTCGACTTAGCCTAAAGTGACCAACCAAAACTATGATATATCTGTTGTTCCTAATGTTTAAGCCTAACATATACCTATTCTTTGAAAACACCTCATTAACCTAGCCTTATTAGTTTTAAAATCCTGAAACTGGCCCTGGTCCTTCCTTGAACACTGTACACCTTGACTGAGGCAAAAATCCTAAGTTGTGGGTGGCTAACAAAAGTGGCCTTGGTTTTGAGGACAGATATTGTGCACCTCAACATAGGCCAAAATCCTAAGTTGAGGATGACTGGTGTAAGGGTGAAACACAAAAAAATGAGGGGGTGAATTAGTGATATAAAGGAAAAAAAAGGGAAAAATCATGAACTGGGTGTAAGAAATATAAGTGATGCCTAATTGTGAGCTAAAAAGCAAAATGAAGTGTGAAAACAAGGAAAAAACTGAAAAATGAAATGCCCCTTTCAAGGAAGGCCTTTAGATACTATTTCCCCAAAATATCATACCAAAACCTCCTGAGGCTACATTATAAGCCTAGAAAGTCCTAAAGAGATCCTAGTCCAGTTAGTTGAGGTCTAAATCTTATGTATAGTGGCAAGCCTATGGTATTAGACATTATGCATGAATATTTTTTGTGAAAGTGAGTGATCTTGCGTAGTCCTAAGGTTAAACATAAAAATATTATTGAGTGTCAGATATGAGACTTTTTCTGTGAAGGCACTTGCATTGCATTATTAGCGCTAGACTTGTTTAGTGAGTGTGGATTGTTGATAATACCTTTCTTATCATAATTGTATTGTCACATACATCAGTTTGTATTGGTTTGCTAGATAGCTACCTAAAAGTTGGTGTAGGTGTCTAATTTGTTATTTATGTGATGTATGCCATCAGGTTGATAGATAGTTTGTATTGGTTTGCTAGATAGCTATCTGATCCTATTTTGAAAAGTTGGTGTGGGTCTCAGAGTTGGAGATTTGTATGATGTATATCATCGGGTTAAGGTCTGTCTTGTCACGACCCAAGCCTAGGGCCTAGACGTGACACTGCGAATGGGGAACCCGAAGGGACCCTAAACAAGTCTCTTAGCATATCAATCACACATTCTTGGTCGCGGAAGCAAAATAAGCATCATAAGATATAATAAAAAGGGAAGCGGGACTAAGGGAAGTCTTGATATTCATAAAAGCATAAAAGAGTCTAGCTCATAGCATAAACACATCATAATATCCAACGACACCACTAACTTGGAATGGAGTGAGGGCCAAGACGAGCTCACACTCATAATAACAAGTGTTCAACATACTGAAGTCTCAAAATAGCAAGAGTAATGTAGATAGTGTCCTCGTACTTGAGGACTCACTAATGCTTATCTCCGAAGTACTGAACTAGCCACGTGGAGAATAATCAAAAGGAGCTCTGATCCCTATATGGTAATATCATGTAGGCATAGAGTATGCATTATTAGTACATTTGAATGTATAAAGCATACGGGATGGAATGCAACAAGATATAAGCAATATAGTCAAAATACATAATTATAAACAACAGATATATACGCTCAGTATGGCATGCATGATCAATGCTCATAATAAAACATGCTTGTAAATCATTCATCTTGCACAATGATAAGTGACCTCAACCGACATAGATCAAGTAGCTACAACTTGGACTCTGAGGCCTCACACCCCCTCGGTTCAGGTAACCAGGCATGACACCCCTCGATGAAGTGTGGTCTACTTGTCAAGGCAAACAAAATATGATAACATGAACTAGATGGATCCACTAGTATAGCAAGGGCAATAATCATAATCCTATGGTGGAATATATTTTAGAGACTAAAACTTTATATAAGGACCTCTTGAGTCGAGCCCCCATCATAAACCTCAATCGGTGCTAAGTCAAATCCACGAATCATAAAAAGAATAGCTCATAAGAACATGACTGGAGTAGCTCATAAACATGCTTGACCTCTAGTAATGAGCCTAACTTGAACACGAGAGTAGATCATAATCATACATGAACCCTTGCTTTAATATGAATGGATCAGGTAAAAATCTTGAAATAGGGCTTAACTCGATACTTGTAAAATCATAAATACTTTTCATGAATCCAAAATGCATACTTAAAAACCCTTAGTAATCATAAAGTCACTCGACTTGTAAATCATGTTATAGATCAGCAATAACTTGAGAATTCTTGTCAAAGTTATTTTATCAAACACATGATAGGTTCATGATACTTGTTCAAAACCATGAAATTCAAGAGTGAAATAAGATGAGTAAACTCAATGCAAATCAACCCACCAATATGTAGTAAAACCCTCATGAGGGTACCTTGAAATCCATCACAAAAGCTCATAATAGTTCATAGTTTTATAGCTCAAAACATGCATAGTCTCAATAGACAAAATCAATTCATGAAATAAGCTTGAAATAGACATTCATGCATAATCAATCAATTCTTGATAAAACCCAAATATGTTTTATGCTCATATTTCATAGTAAAAGATACCCATAGGTAGTACATCTTGAAACCATGCAATTTTCATAAAAAGAGAAGGTTGGTCTCCATGGGTGAAAGGACCCATGGTAAAGACCCACATACCTTAAACCTTGAATTCCTTGAAATGAACTTGAAGTGGTTTTAGAGTTTGAAACGAATCCTTGAGTCCCAAAGTTGAGCTTGAATTTCTTAGATTTGAATTAGAGAATTGAGAGAGTCTTAGAGAGGTTTTCGTGAGTTATAGAGTTAAAAAATTACTAAGTATGGGTGATTTCACGTTTCGGTGGGCATGAGGCTATGACCCCAATGCCCTTGGCCGAAATAGAAAAACCAAGGAAAAAAATACACTGCTCCGCGCCCTTGGTGCGTTGTTAACCAGACGCAGACTTGGAATTACACAGTGGCGCACCCCAGATGCATCGCACCCTGGGCGTGGACAGCCACTGAAAATCGTAAAATTAGAAAAAAATTATTTTTCGCTATGGATCTTCTAAAATCCAGGTCATACCCATTTACCACTCAATTTTGCCCCTTCATCGAGAATATGAAGCCAAAATTTTGAAATCACGCATAAATTTTGAGATATGTGCAAATTACAATTATGGGGCAATCCAAGGCACATGTGTGGCATTTTAAAAACTTCTCCTTGGGAACATTCATCCTCGAATATCAAAGAAACATTAGTAAGAGAAGTAATTATGAAGATTTTATCCTGACATGAATGCAACAAATGCGTTTAAACATCATCTTTCAAAAATCTCAACATGAATGTCAAAAATCACCATAAACTTGTTACCATAAACATGAATGCATGCAAAACGACATGAGGGCTGAAACTTAAGACTTGACATCATATAGGGGACTTAAATTATTACCTTCGGCTTGAGTAGAGTGGTAGAAATATGGGCATTATTTTTTCATGTCTGCTTCGGCTTTCCACATGGCACTTTCAACTTGTTGATTCCTCCAAAGGACCTTGGCGGAAGCTACAACTTTGTTTTCTCAACCTTTTCAGTTGTCTATCCAAAATATCCACCAGGACCTCCTCATAGGTCAAATTATCTACTACAACACCCACACCTCTAAGGGCACTATAGCACTTGGGTCACCCACACACTTTCTCAACATGGACACATGGAACACCATATGAACCATATTTATCTCCATTGGCAACTCCAACTTATATGCAACCTTACCCACTCTCCTTAAAACTCTATAAGGACCCACAAACCTTGGGCTCAATTTCCCTTTCTTTCCAAACCGGACCACACCCTTCATGGGTGAGACTTTCAAGTAAACCCAATCACCAACCTTAAACTCAAGATCTCTTCTCCTCACATCTGAGTAGGACTTTTGTCTACTTTGGGCTGTTTTCAATCTCTCTTTTACAAGCTCACCTTCTCCAAGGCCACCATGACCAAATACGGACCTAGCAAAGCAATCTTCCCCACTTTAAAACACCCAACCAGAGACCTACAACACCTACCATATAAAGCTTCAAAGGAGCCATACCAATGCTTGAGTTGTAGCTATTGGTGTAAGCAAACTCAATAAGTGGAAGATGTTCATCCTAACTACCTTTAAACTCCAAAACACAAGCTCAAAGAAAATCCTCAAGAGTTTTGATAGTCCTCTCGGCTTGACCATCCCTTTGAGGATGAAAAGTCGTGCTAAGCTTAACCTTGGTACCAAGACCTCTTTGGAAGGACCTCCAAAAGTGAGCAGTGAATTGAGCACCATTATACAAAATGATAGAAAAGGGCACCCCATGCAATCTAACAAACTCATGTATGTATAACTTGGCATAATCTTCGGCACCATAAGTGGTTTTTACTGGTAGAAAGTGAGTCGACTTTCTCATTCTATCCACAAAAAACCAAATAGATCCAAAGTGTTTCCTAGTCTTAGGCAACCCAACCACAAAATCCATGTTGATCTCTTCCCACTTCCAAGTAGGCATTTCTATGTCTTGGGCTAGGCCACCTGACCTTTGATGTTTGGCTTTCACTTGTTTGCAATTGTGACATCCGGATATGAACTTGGCAATATCCCTCTTCATACCACCCCACCAATACACCTCCCTTAAGTCTATACATCTTTGTATAACCAGGGCCAATAGAATAGGATGAGTTATAAGCCTCCTTTAAAATCAACTCTCTTAAGTCGTCAACATTAGGCACATATAACCTACCTTCATACCTAAGGACACTATCACCCCCTTGGAAGAAAACCTCCACTTTTACCATCCTTCACCAAGGTCTTCAACTCTATCAAAGGGAGGTTAAGATATTGTTTTGACTTTACTTCCTTAATCAAAGAAAATTTAGAACCAACAACAACCACTAGACCACCATTTTTAACTTCACCCAAACTAACCCGCAATCTAGACAACCAGTGAACTTCTCTAGCCACCTCTTTGCCATCATCATCAATATAAGCTAGACTACCTATGGACACTCTACTTAGAGCATCGACCACAATATTAGCTTTGCCGGGATGATAATGCACACCCATATCATGGTGTTTAAGGAGCTGTAACCACCTTCTTTGTCTCAAGTTAAGATCTTTTTGGGTGAAAACATATTAGAGACTCTTGTGGTTGGTAAACACATAAACATGAACCTCATATAAGTAGTGACACCAAATTTTAAAAGCAAACACCACGGTGTCCAATTCAAGTTCATGGGTGGGGTAATTTCGCTCATACACCTTAAGTTGTCTAGAGGTATATGCTATCACCTTGCCATTTTGCATCAAAACACACCCCAAACACATTCTTGAGCATCACAATAAACCACAAACCCCTCCATCCTTCCGCTAGAACCAAGATATAAGCAGTGACAAGCTTATCTTTCAAAGTTTGGAAACTCTTTTCACATTTGTTGGTCCACACGAATTTTACCTTCTTTTAGGTCAACTTTGTCATAGGAGAAGCAATTGAAGAAAACCATTCAAAAACCTCCGGTAGTAACTTACCAAACCTAAGAAATTCTTAATATCCGACGGAGTCAACGGTATAGGCTAATTTTTTATCTCCTCCGTCATCTTAGGATCTACTTTAATGACATCACCTGATACCACATGCCCTACAAAAGCAACCTCTTTCAACCAAAATTCACATTTTTCATATTTAGCAAACAACCTCTCCTTTATCAAGATTTGCAACACCACCTCAAGTGATTCACATGCTCGTCCTCACTCCGGGAATAAATCAATATATCATCAATAAAGACCACCACAAACATGGCAAGGTAGGGTTTAAAGACCCTATTTATGAGATCCATAAATATAGGCGGTGCATTAGTCAACCCAAAGGACATAACCACAAACTCAAAGTGCCCATACTTACTCCGAAAATCCATCTTGGGAATGTCACACTCCCTCACCTTCACTTGGTGGTATCCAAACCGAAGATCAATCTTCGAAAAGTGACTAGCCCCTTGTACTTGATCAGAAAGGTCATCAATCCTTGGTAGTGATACTTGTTCTTTATGGAACCCTATCAAGTTGTCGGTAATCACTGCACATTCTAAGAAAACCATCCTTTTTTTTTCAGAAATAACACTGGTGCACCCTAAGGTGACTCACTAGGCGTTATGAAATCCTTCTCCAACAAATCCCTCAATTGATTCTTTAACTCTTTCAATTCCACCAGGGCCATGCGTAAGGAAGAATGAAAACTGGTTAAGTGTCGAGAAGGAAGACATCAAGAAACTTATAAACCACCAGATCTGACTCAATAGAAGGGACTTTGGACTCAACATCCCTAACCCTCACAAGATGGTAAAGGAAACCTTTAGAAATCAACTTTTAGGCTTTACGACAAGAAATGAATCTACCTCTTGACCACCACATCATGACTTTCCCTCTCAAGGACGGGCTCATTAAGGAATTGGAATTTAACCTTACAATCAATGGAAGCGTCATATGCATGTAACCAATCCTTCCCATGAATATCCATCATATCTAATTCAACAAAATCACAAGGGAAGACCTTATGCAATATAAACACTGGATAATTTCTATAGACTCTTTTAGCAATAATGGACTCACCAATGGGAGTAGACGCTTCATAAAGTTCACACAACAATTCGGGACTCACATGAAGTTTTTTTGAAACAAAAAGAATAATGCAAGAAAAAGTGGCACCCGGATCCCCTAAAGCATACACATCATAATAAAAAATAATTCTTTAACATACCAATGAAGCAGCATGCCAAGTCTAGTAACACCTAGAGAGGTATGGTTGAGATCGTCGACGGTCATCCTAAAATTCCTTGTATCCCATGGATAACGTCTCAACTTGTTATGCTTTGCGCCACACTCGAAGAATGCACTCGAACCGGCCAAACAATCTCCTGGATGGTACCTTCCACACTTTTTGCACGTAGGAGAAGCATCAACGCTAACACCTTTGCCCTTCCCTTGAGCATATGGACAATCAACAACCTTGTGTCCTATCTTGCCACACCAAAAGCATGCACCCATGTTCCTCCAACATGTGCCACTATGATTTCTCCCACATTTTGGGCACTTAGGATGGGTTTCTCTACAATTGCCATTGGGCTTGCAATATGGAAGCTTACTTTCAAATTGAGTCCTTCTTCTCCATTCCTTTGAGGCCACTGGGCAATCTCTCATCTTATGCCTAAACTGCCACACTTGAAACAACCTTTAATGCCCACCAAACAGCTTTCTTGATGCTTCTTTCCACACCTTTGACAAGTGGCAAAAGGATCCTTTTCTTCTAATACTTAGGAACTGGTAGACTAATAGAAGATGGGGCACCATCAACTCGGGCCCTATTAGCCTTTCTCTCCCTCCTATTGTCCCTTCAAGTCTCAGGGGAACCCACTGTTTATTAAGTTGAGCAGTTACAACCTTGGCCAATACCCATAGAGCATTACGAGTCCCCGTATTTGACATGTCACCATTGGGAAGTTGACCTTAAGTAAGAGATGGTTACCGCCGACAATCTGAAATATAATGGTTAGGGATCAGTAATAAGCTTAAGGGGACTTAGCTCTACCGCACGACATAGATCATGAAAAAGTGAAACATTTCCTAAACGTCTCATAGCCTCCCATTTATAGTTGTGGCGCACTTCACAACAATGAATAAGACTCTATTTGACGTGATGTGTTGGATTTTCGAGGATTATTAACAACCTTGTGCTCTGATATCAAGTTTGTCACGACCTAAGCCTAGGGCCTAAACGTGACATGGCGAATGGGGAACCCGAAGGGACCCCAAACATGCCTCTTAGTAAATCAATCACACATCCTTGGTCGAGGAAGAAAAGTAAACAACAACAAGACATATAATAAAAGGAAAGCGGGACTAAGGGAAGTGTTTGAAAATCACAAAAGCATTGAAGCTCATAGCATAAATATATTATAGCATCCAACGATACCTTTAGCTAGGAATGGAGCGGGGGTCAAGGCACTTTTCGGGCTCACCCTCATCATAACAAGTGCTCTACATAATGAAGTATCAAAATAACAAGAGTAATGTGGATAGTGTCCTTGGACTTGAGGACTCACCAATGCTTATCTACGAAGTACCGAACTAGACACGTAGAGGATGATCAAAAGGAGCTCCGGTTCCTACATGGTAATATCATGTAGCATAGAGTATGTGTTACTATGTTTGAATGTACTAAGTGTGTGGGATGCAATGCAACAAGACATAAGCCAATATAGTCAAAATGCATAGTCATAAACAATGGACATATAATCTCAATATGACATGCATGATCAATGCTTATAATAAAATATGCTTGTAAATCATTCATCATGCATAATATATATATCATACATATGTGGAAAGTGACCTTAACTGACATAGACCAAGTAGCTACAAGTTGGACTCTGAGGCTTGACACCCTTCGGTTCAGGTGACCAGGCATGACAACCCCCGACGAAGTGTGGTCTACTTGCCAAGCCAAACCAAACATGATAACATGAACTAGATGGATCCACTAGTATAACAAGGGTAATAATAATAATTCTATGGTGGCACATAGCTTAGAGACTAAATACTTTATATAAGGACCCCTTGAGTCGAGCCCCCATCTTAAGCCTCAATCAGTGCTAAGTCAAATCCCACATAATACGTGAAATAATCATACTTTAATCATAACATGAATAGTTTGTAAGACATGAATTGAGTAGCTCATAAAAATGCTTAGCCCTTCTAGCAGTGAGCTTGACTTGAAAATGAGCGTAGATCATAATCGTACATGAACATTTGCTTTAACATGAATCACTCACAAGAGGTAAAACCTTGAAATGGGGATTAACTTGATACTTGTAAAATTATAGATACTTTTCATGAATTCAATACATTCTTGAAAGACCTTAATCATCATATAATCACTTGACTTGTAAATCATGAAATAGACCATCAATAACTTGAGAATTCTTGTCATGTCATTTTGTGGAACACTTGGTGGGTTCATGATACTTGTTCAAAATCATGCAATTCAAGAGCGAAGTAAGATGAGTAAACTTAATGCAAATTAAACCACCAACATGTAGTAAAACCTTCTTGTAGGATACCTTGAAATCCATTATAAAAGGTAATGATAATTCATAGTTTCATCTCTCAAAACATGCATAGTCTCAATAGACATAATCAATTCATGGAATAAACTTGAAATAGATATGCATGTATAATCGATCAATACTTCATAAAACCCTAACATAATTTATATTCATAATTCATGATAAGTGATATCCATAGGTAATACAACTTGAAAAGATGCAATTTTCGTGAAAAGGGAAGGTTGGGCTCCATGGGTGAAAGGAACCAATGGATGAAACCGACATACCTTAAACCTTGAATTCTTTGAGGTGAACTTGAAGTAGTCTTAAAGCTTAAAATGAATCCTTGAGTCCTAAAATTGAGCTTTAGATCCCTAGATTTGAATGAGAGAATTGATAGTCTTAGAGGGGTTTGAGAGAGGGTTTTATGAGTTATAGAGTTGAAAAATGATTAAGTCTAGGTGATTTCACATTTAGGCGCATAAGAAAAACCAAGTAAATTGATGCACTGGTCCGCACCCCTGGCGTGACACAGACCAGATGCATACCAACAACAACACTAGTTTGTGCCTCTAGCGCGTCACAGCCAGGGCGCAGAAAGCCACTAATTTGAAAATTAGCGAAAATTATTTTTTGTTGCGGGTCTTCTAAAATCTAAGTTATACCCATTTTCAGCTCAATTTTTCCCCTGATCGAGAATATGAAGTTGGATTTTCGAAATCACGCATGGATTTGAGATATATGAAAATTATGATTATGGGGAATTTTAAATCACATGTGGAGCATTTCAAATAGCATTTCAGAACTCTTCTTGGGCTACCTCTCCATCTTGAGGAGCTTAAGGAGCGGGGGAGGACTGGTTGCGCCTCGGGAGTAGGGGCTCTCCTTAGTCTTCCCCTTGGAATCAACATGATCTATAAGGAAACAAGAGCATTCATTAGGGGAAAAGCCTTATAGTTACATTTTAAGCATGATATAGACCATGAAGAAGTGAAACATTTTCTAAAACGCCTCATAGCCTCCCATTCATAGTTGTGGCATGCTTCATAACCATGAACTATACTCTAATCGATGTGGTATGTTGGATTTCTGAGGACCCTTAACAACCTAGTGCTCTGATACCAAGCTTGTCATGACCCAAGCCTCAAGCCTAGACGTGAAACGGCGAATTTGAAACTCAAAGGGACCCCAAACAAGCCTCTTAGCATATCAATCACACTTCCTTGGTGGCAGAAGAAAAATAAGCATCAGAAGATATAATAAAAAGGGAAGGGGGATCAAGAGAAGTTTTGATATTCATAAAAACATAAAAGAGTCAAGCTCATAGCATAAGTACATCATAATATCCAATGACACCTCTAACTTAGAATGGATGGGGGGCCAAGACACTTTTCGAGTTCGCCCTCATAATAACAAGTGTTCAACATAATGAAGTCTCAAAATAGCAAGAGTAATATAGATAGTTTCCTCGGACCTAAGGACTCACCAATATTTACCTCCGAAGTACCGAACTAGCCACGTGGAGGATAATCAAAAGGGGCTGCAGTCCCTGCATGGTAATATCATGTAGCCATAGAGTATGCATTACTATATTTGAAAGTACTGAGTATGCAGGATGCAATGTAACAAGATATAACCCATTATAGCCAAAATGCATAATCATAAACAACAGATATATACTATCAATATGGCATGCATGGTCAATGCTCGTAATAAAATATACTTGTAAATCATTCATGTTGCACAAAATATATCATACATATATGGGAAGTGACCTCAATCGATATACACCAAACAATTATAACTTGGACTCCAAGGCATGACACCCTCTCGGTTCAGGTGACTGGGCATGACACCCCCCGACAAAGTGTGATCTACTTGCATGCGCAAACAAAACATGATAACATGAACTAGATGGATCCACTAGTATAGAAAGGGTAATAATCATAATCCTATGGCGGCACATAATTTATAGACTAAACACAATATAAAGACCCCTTGAGTCGAGCCCCCATCTTAAGCCTCAATCAGTGCTAAGTCAAATCCCACAGAATACTTGAAATGATCATACTTTAATCATAAATGAATATCTTGTAAGAACATGACTTGAGTAGCTCATAAACATGCTTGACCTTAGTAGTGAGCCTAACTTGAACATGAAAGTAGATCATAATCATACATGAACCCTTGCTTAATATCAATGGCTTACTGATGATGTTCACACTCTAATTAGAAAGCGGTCGTTGTCAATAATTAACCTAACCGAAGGTTAGGGTTGAATCCACAGGGAATACAGGGCTACGAGAATTCACTATCAATCATTTTGAGTGTCTATAGCTAAAGTCTCTAAATACGGGGAGTTTGTGATTTAAGAACAGAATTAAAATAAAAACCATACTACTATGCGAGGAAACACTCAATTTTAGGAATAACTTGGGAATTGTGTTCTCCATAGTTCGTTGACTCGATTACCTTAGACTACATAACTATAATTGGAACTTCACGTGCAGGATGATAACTTAGGTTCTTCCAGACTTCATGTGAAGGTGAAGGTCGAATTTCATCGTGGCGCTTGGTCGGCAACCATGGTGTGTCAACTAACCATTACCAATTGTTCCATTCAACCTCCTCTTGGTCAGGTTTGGTTGATTAGATCAGAACACATCAATTGAATCCTGTCATCTACTCCCCTTTTCCTATTCGTCACCACCTTGGTCGGGATAGTAATAATAGGCAGGGTTTGGTGCTGGCCACCACTAAAAAACAATCATAATGAAGGAAAATAGACAAAACATGCTAAACCCCAATATAAAATCAACCACCCAAGGTTCCGACAACCCAAGTTATGGGTGCTTAGCTACTTATGACTAAGGCAAAACCAATAAATATGCAAATACAAGACATAGTTGAGAATTTCACCCAAATCAATGAAGAGTGATACACCACAAGTTGCAAACCACAAGCATGATAGATAGAGAATGAATACAATGTATGATTTTCACTCCCAAAAAGTGGGTTTTTCAAGAGAAAATTAAAATCTACACTAAAACCCTAAAATATTCTAGAGAGAATATTCAAAGGCAATATTCAATGTTCAAGTCTGGGATCTTTTTAAATAAACCCTAACATAAAGTATATATACTAGTTGTAAATTTGACCTTAAAAATTATATAGAAAAGACAGCTAGCAGCAAGTACGTCTCACAGGTACAACTCATAGGGTGACCTACAAGTCGTAATCGGGGTATCGTATTAGGCACTTGACATTTTCGACTTGACTGTTATGACCCACTGGTATGAGTCATTTCTTGAGCTATGACTTTTATGCTCTTATCATAGTTTAAGCCTTTCAGTTTTTTTCCAAAAATTTGGATCTCTATTTCTTACTACGATTCCACCTATACGAGTCGTATTGAGACCTATGACTCATAGGGTGATCTCGTAAGGCTGACCTAACTTAACAGATTTCTAATTTTTGCTCTTTGTTTCTGACTACGAGATCACCCTACGACTGGTAGCTTGGGCTATGACTCATAGGTGAGCTTGTATATTCCGCACTTCAGTAAAATCTACCATTTTTCTCCAAAATCATGCCATCTACCTTTTCTCCAATAACAACACAAAAACACATAAAACCCATAAAAAGTCACATTAAGAACTCACAAAATTCCTTTTTTCAGGCATCAAATGTGCTATATTTTGATAGAACATAAACACTCTCAACTTAGAATTGTTGCTTGTCCTCAAGTGGCTACTCAATCTAAGCAGACAATGAGAGACACATAGCAGTTATACTAATGGGAAATACATCATTTACTCTAATTCAGGTACCCAACTTTCATTTCCAAAACAAGATTGCAAAGCTACTAAGCAAAACAAAAAAACAAAGATCTATTTGGCAATCCAACTATGATAAGCTAAGGAGCATCAACCATCTACAATCACAGGTATAGTCATATGCTAATCAAGTAGTGTAAATGTCCTCACAGAAAAGAAGTCCCTCTTATTCACTCAAAAAGCATTTAGAATTCAGGGACTATGGAAGCATTCTCGGTCTCACAAAAGAAATTCATATAAAATGACTAACACCATAGGCTTGCCCCTATACCCAATTTCCAGATTGGTGATAAAGTGGATTTGGATCACTTTAGGACTTAACATCTTCTAACATAGGCTCGTGGGGCTTTGGTATGTTATTTTAGGCAAGTAGTGACTAAAAGCTATCCTTGAACCATCTTTACCAACACTTTTACCTTCATGACACAACCATTTTCACTAAATCCATCCTTATTCTCCTATTTCAAGCTTTCTTCGGGGTGTTTTCATTCTCTTTTTCAGCTGTGCCTTATTTTTGAACTCATTTTTGCTATTTTCTTCAATTCAAGAAACTTTTCTTTTCTTTTTCTTCCCCGGGCTCATGATTTTTCATTTTTTCTTTATTTTCCAACTAACCACCTTATTGTCGTTACTTTACAACAAGAAATGTCATCCTTAACTTAGGCTTTTAGCTTGAGATGAAGTACACAATATCTATTCCCCAAACCAGGGCCACTATTTGTAGCCACCCTCAACTTAGGCTTTCAGCCTCAATTATGGTTCACATGTTCAAGGATATACCAAGGTCAATATTTAGGTATTTCATAAAACAAGGCTAAGCTAGCTAGGTGTCAAGAAAGAATGAGTGCATAAGAGGATCAAATATTTGGAACAGAGGGTTCACTAATACATTTGGTAGGTCATTTAGGCAAGAGTGAGCTCACTAAAAGAACAAAGGCCTAGGATCCCTTCCAAATCAATCACATCACTAAACCAATCTTAGAGTAACAAGGCAAGTTCTGAGTCAATACATGATACATGAATGCAGCAAAATAAGCTCACAACACACATGACATTGCACACACAATCAATTATAGACTCACAGGTCATGTTTCAAGCCTCAACTAACCTTTACATTATCAGAACAAACATCACCAAATAATCAAAATGCATGATTGCATCAATACCAACATTCTCAAAAATTGTGAGGGTACCTAAATTTTTCAAACCATTCAAAAAGCATTTAAAATATATATATATGACAAAAAGTAATAACTACTATATATCTACAAATTATCTACACTACCTAAACATGCCAGTTAATAGAAAATTAAAATATCCACAAGAAAAAAAATACGGAAATAAAACCTAGAAATCAAAAAGAGGGGAAGTTATGGACTTGAGGTTACTCAGACTTCACCCTAGTCAACAATTTCCCACACGCCACCAAAGTAGAGACATGAACACAAGCCAAATAATGAAAACATATATATGTATATATACGTTTAAAAAAACAATATTTGAAAGCTAAACCTCCAAAACAATAGTAAAAACAACATAAAGACAAAACATTTCAACAAATCCAAAACCAACGTAACGAAAATATTGTCAAACAAAAAGAATAAAGTATCCATGAGTAGAAAGTAAGGGTTGGGGCCAAAAGATTCAAAAATCATGGTGCTTAAGCACCGACATTTGTCTAATCCTGGGGGTCCTGAGTACGATCTCTTTCTTTGGAGTCTACGCTGCAATGGCGTGTAAACTGCCCTCTCTCTATGTTATCCGCTGCTCCTACTCTCTCTATATAACTGCCAGAGCTAGAGACTCCTGTACCACCTCATTTGGTATCAGCTCCTCCCCCTGTGCTGCTGGGTCATCAGGTTTGGGCCTCTTCTGGCTCATCTCTGGGTCATCCATCTCGAGGAGCCTCTTCCCGTGGATATAGGGGTGGTCAGCTAACCTATCAAAAAGCTCATCATCCGCCGGTGCCACCTCCAGGAATACATCAGAGGCTGCTAGCATCTGTAATAAGTCAGCCTTAAACTTGGCCAACTTCTTTGTCATTGTGCTCGTGTCAGCAGGCCAAGCACTCTCAAGCCTCCTCTGGACTCTCGCCTCGAATGCATCTACTCAGGCATCCACCGCTCTAACTCTCTCATCTACTAAATCACAGACGAATGCCTTTTCCATCTCCTCTGGGTCTCGAACAGTTTGGTTAACCCATAGTCTGACCTGAGCTGCTAAAGCCTATAGCCTAAGCTCCGCTGTAGCTCCCTACACACCAGTGCCTGAAAAGCAACAGCAGAAATAAGAGAATTAACCTGCATAGTGGATGATGCTGATGTGGGATTACTAAAAGATGACGTCGACTCAATCTCAGTAGCTGGGGAGGGCTCTGTAGTAACTAGATTAGTGTCGGTGGTGGATGGAGTCGAACCCTGAGTCTGGGGCTCAATCGGGAGTGGATCTAGGATGGCCGGAAGAGCTGCTCATGATAGGGCCACCGGGTTCTCATCATCCTTGATTAGGTTGGGATCCATGGTGTGCAGGGCCTCTGTTTGTAGGTCCAAGTGAAGGGAGACATGTACCCTTGCCTCATTACACAGTCTATATATCAGGATGGGAAAAGGCAATGGGGTATGAGTACGAATCACCGACTAATGGATCTGCTCGGCCATGACTCGAGCCTAATTAATATTGTAGCCAGCTAAAATGCAAGATAGTAGTACAGCTCTCTCCAAGGTGATTGCATTATCTGTAAAGGTGGGTCTGATGCAACAACTGATAATAGACCCCCAAAACTTGGCTCAGAATGAGAGTTGGGATTTCATGATTGGATTACTGTGGTTTCTAACCAACATCGGATCGAAACATTCCTCGCATATCTGGCTAGCTATGCACCTGAGCAACTCTGTCTTCATATCCACATTCTTCTCGCTCATTGTTTTCCTCGTTTTTGCAAGTCTATCATCATACTCTGTGGTGGAAAGAGATACTATGTAATTTGGCCAGAATTGAACCTTTCTGATAGTCTTCTCTGAAATATCAACAACTTCACTCTGCACTAGAACTTCTGGCGACCTTGGCCGCTCTATGTGTTTCTTGCCTCAAGGAAGATCTTGGAGAATAGTGGCATAATAGGCGACATAAAATTCTCGAACTAGATATGGGGCATAATTGCCAAACTTTTGTGACAGTTATGTAAGCCCATGATGGCTGATCTCTACCTCCAAGTCAGGCACTCTACTCAATACAGAATCATTAAGTCTCGATTCCTCATGAAATTGTCGAACCGGTCTTCCTAGATCCTTTGGTTCCAACCCCTTTATCATATATTTCCTTCATGCCTGGAACACACCATCTAGTATTTCTAGGGTTTGTGGAAGTGACAGTAACAGTAGGATCCGCCGGACATTGAGACTTAGTCCCCTCAGGTTGGGTATGAGATGCCTCAATGGACCCCGACTCTGAAAGTGAAAGGCCATCATTCGACCCCTATTCATTGACCTTCTCTTTAGACTGAGAGGGACTAGTGACTTCCATCGGTATTAGTGCAGCGCAGGCTCAATTCTGAGGCACATTTGCCTCGGGCTCTGTACAGAATCTGTGGAGTTCCATAGATCCCTCAGATTGCTCATCATCCGATGGGTCATCCCTCAATCGTCATCCCAAAGGTTTAGCAGCTTTTATTCTAGCCTTAGGAGCCATATAACCTGAAAATTCAACCCCAAAAATATATTGTGAGTACCATAATGTTTGATCAAACTACTCACACCAGAGACCTAACCAAAAATAATAGAATCAATAAAGGAAAACACAAGCAAAGTGCACTGAACCAGCTGCAGGGTTACAAGTACGAGGCACAAGTACGACTCGTAGGGTGACCTACGAGTCATACAATAGTCTCATCGTGCAAAGGTTCCTGGAAATAACATTTTGATTGCAGAAACGAGCCACATATACGACTCATAGAATGATCTATGTGTAACAGCCTGGCCCAACACTGTGAGGTATTGTTCGCTTTGGAGCGTTACGTGTCGCCGTCCCCCTCACGATTTTGTCCTCAAAAGGTGCCTCACAATGTTAGTTCCAGTCCTTTTACTAATATAGCCCAGGAACTCCCCCTCTTTTTCCGATGTGGGATTTGCCTAAGTGAGCTACAGGCGTTACGTAT
>JAABOM020065202.1:0-41275 GCA_011800125.2 Solanum clarkiae | reverse complement strand
ATAAATATACACAACATATTAAATAAAGAAAAATACTTTTCTAAAAGTATGCTAACAAAATTTGTAGGATATTTTACATATTATAATTTCATGAAATAAAAGTTTTAAATTCATGAATTTAGCAAAGAAAGAAGGACAAAAATTTCAAAAAATAGAAATTTATAATTTGAAAAGGGAGAGAAAAATAAGGAAAATGGTGATGAATAGATATGGTGGAAAAGAGAGAGAAAATATTTGAATTATAGAGAAAGAGTAATGAAACATGTAAAAGTTACTATTGGGAACGTCTGATTTGGCGTAAATTTATGCCCTCATGGAGTTTGTACTCTACTTCTATGCCAGGTGGACATTAGAGGGTATCGCGATCAAGTTTTAAATGAGTTCAGGAGGATATATAAAATGGGTAATAATTAAGGTGTTCACCGAGTAAAAAGTTTCAAGTACAGGGGGTTATTAATACATTCTGCCATTAATTAATTCTCTTAATTTTGAATGCTTTCTAATGGTGACCAACAATAGAACCTACCTAGTGTTACTAACTGGATGAAGGTAGTAATGAATAGGAAAAGAGATTAATTAGCAGGATTCTGTCGATGTTTCTTTTCTAATCAACCGAACTGGGCCAAGGGGAGGTTATACTAGGACAATAGGTAAGGGTTAATAATATTACACTGCAGGGATGGACAAAATCACATAGTGAAATTCGTCTCACCTGGGCCAAAGGGTTTGGTGAACTTAACTTACAGTTATGCATGCTACACACAGGAAAAGTATTTGATTATCTGGTAATACTGTGCTAAGGAATCATGGAGAACATAACACCTTAGTTTCTATTCATATTAGTTTAATACTTTCCTGAGCTTAGAATTACTTTTTCTAGTTATTGTACCCCCCTCGGGAAGATAAGTTGGTTAATAAACCCGAATTGCAATTGAATTCATCTAAGTCTACCATATTCCCTGTGGGATTTGACCCTAACCTTGGTTAGGTTATATATCTTGACAACGACTGCTTTATCCTAAAAAAGAATATGTAGCTTGGATGACATCACTCACCCCTTGCTACATTTTTATAGGTTGTAAGCCCAGTCCATCTTGCTAGACTTCCTTCTTGTTGGATCGAGCTCCTGGACTTCTTGTGAGGTACTTGCTTATGTCTCCAGCAGGCCTTGAAGATTCCACTTTTATTTCTCGATTCTATTTGAGGACTCAATTATGTCTTGTATTTAATTTGAGTATTCTATATATAGATGATTGTACATGTGACACCAATGCCATCACACTCGGATTTTGCAGTGTGATGATTTGGTATCAGAGCCCAGGTTTATAGGTCTCACGTGTCTACAACTCCAATCTAGTAGAGTCTTAAGTATCAGTGTGGAGACTTCCATTACTTATCGTTAAGAGGCTATGAAGACAATTAGGAAATTCTCTTTCATTTATTCTAATAAATTCATATATGGGTTTTGCACTGAGTATTAGTGTGTCCTTTGGTAGATGGTGAGGAGCAGAGTGACTGCTGCTACTGGTCGAAGAGAGGAAGCCTTGATATTGCTATTGAGACCTCATCTAGGCGTAGGTGTCGTGTCTGAGGGAAAGTTAGAGGCCGGGGCCGAGGAGCCACACGAGCAAGGGGTTATGAATGGGGTATCTACCCCGAGCCAGATACAGAGCCTAGACAGGAGTAGGTTCCACATGATTTTCCTACAGCAGCACTACTCCAAGATACACTTTTGAGAGTCTTGGGCGTGTTGGAGACTTTGGGGAAAATAGGTAGCCTAACTGACACTCTTGGTACTCCATAGACTTAGGTGAGGGTGCAGCCTCAGGATCAACAGTAGGCCCCCAAGGCCCAGGATCAGGATGAGCAGCCACTAGTAGCTCTAAATGATGAGATTCCACCAGTTATTGCCTTTACTAACGATGAGCAACAGAGATATGAGATATTTTGGAAGATGGACCCACCTCAGTTTCAGGGTGGGAAGACTAAGGATGCTTATAAGTTCTTCACTACTTGTAGAGATTTACTGGATATTGTGGGACTACCAGAGACACATAAAGTAAGATATGTCACCTTCTAGCTCAATGGGCTAGCCAGGGAGTAGTAGAGGACTCATGTAGGATCCCTTCTAAATGGATCTCCTTAGATGACTTGGGAGACATTTCCAATGCATTCTATGATCGGTTTGTTACTTTAAGTGTCCGCGAGGAGAGATGATTGAGGTTTGAGAGTTTGAGGTAGGGCACCATGATTGTGTCAGAGCACGAGATCAGGTTTTACTAGTTAGCCCATCATGCTACAACCATACTTTTGATGGAGGAGGAGAAGGTTTACTGGTTCATGAGAGGGTTGATTTATCCTATTAGACAGTCTATATTTTGGGTAGATAGAGATGGAGCCTCATTTCAGTCAGTTATTAACACCTCCAAAGAGGTGGAGTTGATGTAGAGAGAGGAGTTTGGGGACCCCAAAAAGGGTCTGTACTTCAAGAAAGTACTCAGGTGCCTTATTGAGGGCAGAGATATGGTCACAAGAGGCAGTTATTTTCAGCAGCATGGGGATCATGCAGCCTTTCCATATTCAGAGGGAGGATGAAGCCCTTGTGATTCCTACCATTCAGGGTAGATTTCTTCTGGTTCTCAGCAAAGGCCATAGGCAAGGGAGCTTATAGTATCCCTTGTACTTCATCACAACACTGGTCCACCCTTAGATCATGCTTTGGGTGTGAATCTCATAATCACATTATTTAGCATGCCATAAATAGACCCATTTTGTGCCCCACCATTCATACTCCACAACACCTATTTGAGAGTCGAAACCACCCTACAATCAAGGGGCCTGGGTAGAGGTCAGACTGATAGAGGTGGATGTACAGGTGGCAGGGAAGCTGGTGATACTCCCACTCCTTCAGGTGATAGAGGATCAACTTCTACTAGTGGAGGTCAAGATGCCCATTGTTATGTCTTTCTAGGTAGACATGAGGCAAGGCCTCCGATGTTGTGATCAAAGGTATTGTTTCGATTTGCTATCGCCCTGCATCGGTGTTATTCGATCCTGGCTCTACTTATTCATATGTATCTATTTATTTCTCTATGGGGATTTTCCTTGTGATTTCATGCCTGTGAATGTTCATGTTTTGACCCCAGTAGAAGAGCCTTTAGTAGTGGATTGGGTGCACCGATCTTGTCTTGTTACTTTGGCAGGCTATGAGACTTAGGCAGATCTGATTATATTGGATATGGTAGATTTTGATGCTATTCTTGGTATGGATTAGCTATCTCTGTATCATGCTATTCTTGATTGTTATTCTAGGACTGTTACCTTATCCATGCTAAGTAGACCAGGAATGAGTGAACTGGTTCAAAGGGTTCTTGTCTCAGTAATGTGATATCTTAAATTCGGGCCCAAAAGATGATTGATCGAGGCTGTTTGAATTATTTGGCTTTTATTCATGATGCTGCTTCTGAGTCACCTTCTATGGAGTCTATTCTGATGGTTTATGCGTTTTTGGATGTGTTTCCTACTGGTCTACCAGTGGTTCCTCCTGATCGGGATATTGATTTTTCTATGACCTTGAGCTAGGTGTTAAGCCTATCTCTGTCACTAATGTTGCCCAAGGTACACATCCTTTTTTAGACTAAAGTGGTCGTTGTAAAGATATAAAACCTAACCAAGGTTAGGGTCGAACCCAAGGGAATATAGTAGAGAACTCAATCTTGCCATTTGTGTTATTAACCAACTTATCTCCCAAAAAAGGGGGAAGGAGGCTTCATAATAACTAATGAAAGTAATGCTAAACTAAAACAAGTGTTTAACCAATATGGACAGAAACTAGGGTATTGTGTTCCTCATGATTCCCTAACTTAGTACCACTGGATAACCAAATTCTTTTCTAATGTGTAGCATGCAGAACGGTAAGTTAAAGTCACCAAACCCTTTGGCCCAGGAGAGAGGAAAATTTTACTACGTGACTTGGACCATCCCCGGAGTGCGACATTACTAACCCTTACCTATCCCAGTACAACCTCTCCTTGGTCTAGTTCGGTTGATTAGACGAGAAACATCTATTGAATCCTGTTAATTAATCTCTTTTCCTATTCATTACTACCTTATTCCAATATGTAACACTAGGGAGGTTCTATTTTTGGTCACCACTAGAAAGCATGCAAGAAGAGAATTAATTAATACATGCATGCACACTTTTCAAGAATTGCGAATTATCTAGTTTTACCTTGTTAGTACTTCATGGTTCCCAAAACCCTAGTTGTGGATTTAGCTATTCATGGTTTTGAGTAGAAGCAAGACTTATGAATTTGAATAACATCATAGAGTACTTACACAATTGAATTAAGCATAAGAAAATCTAAGCTTCAATGAGAATCACAAGATTGTAATTAGAAGATGAAATTAAAGTGTACAAGTGTTTCTCGAACTCTCCAATGTTTTTCTCTACTATATCTTGCTCTAAATTTGCTCACTCCTAAGAAAAATAACCTAAAAACCTATTTATAATGTTTAAAATATAAATGAAAAAACCAAAATAGGATAATTGGATTGGCATGCTTCACGAGGTGCACTACGAGTCATATGGTGATTTACGACCCGTAGTTGGGCATTCATACTTTGTTGCTTCAATTTTGGACATGGCTTATACGACACCCCTCTATGGCACATAAAAGGTTCTTCGACCCATGGGGGTTTTCGTTTGATGAAATTTCTGCAAGTCATCACTTTCTGATCCTCAGGTTACAAGACTTGATCTACGACTCGTAATGTGTTCCACGACTCATCTGCATATTTGTAGACCAAACTTTAGAAATCACCCTTCACTGGAATTGAACACGAAACCTTTTAACAGCCTATAGAATACTTTATGGCCTGTAAAGAGTCTTATGGATCCTCAAAATCAGCAACTTCTGCATATTTTGCCCAAAATCATGCCAACCCCGAAATCTTACAAAACAAACACAAAAACACATCAAACCTACAAACATCACTTTGAGAACACACGAAATTCCAAGTTTTAAGCATCAAAAGTATTATATTTTGATAGCATATCAACACCCTTAACTTAAAATTATTGCTTGTGCTCGAGCGACGGACTCTATCTATATAAGCAGCACAATAATATACAGACCTCAATCTAATGTCATATATCTCAACAAACTTAGTCCTAGATACCCATACCACTTTCCAAAACACAATTAGATAGCTATCCAACAAACCAACACAAATCAATGCAGGTGACAATGCAATTATGACAAGTGAGGAACTATCAACAAGCCACAATCATTGAATAAGTCTAATGATAACAATATAATGCAAGTTACCTCATAGAAAGAAGTCTCGTATCTCACTCTTAATGATGTTTTCATGTATAATCTTAGGACTACGCTAAATTACTCACTCTCCCAATACCATATGCTTGTCCCTATACTCATGAATAAGACCTTTGACTACTTGTGCTAGGATCACTTTAAGACTTTACAGGCTTGTAACGTAGGCTCAGGGGGCTTTAGTATGATGCTTTGGGAAAATAGTGACTAAAGCCCCTCCTTGACACTACATTTTTCAACACTTTTGCCCTATCTACACTGTTACGTTTCATTCCATTCTCCTTTTTCTCCTATTTCAAACTTTTATGGGTGCTATCTTTTCATGTTTTTAGCTTTTTGCCTTGTTTGTACACTTCATTTTTTTCTTTTTAGCTCATAAATAAGATAGTACTTTCTTTCTTTTCTTGCAACCAGTATATGATTTTTCTCCTTTCCATATATCACTAACTTTCTCCCTCATTTTGTTGTTTTACCCTTACACCAGCTATCCTCAACTTTGGCTTTTGGCCTAAGTTGAGGTGCACATTATCAAACCTCGAAACCAGGGCCATTTTTGGTAGACACCCTCAACTTAAGCTTTTTATCTCGGTAAAGGTGTACAATGTTCGAGGAAGGACCAATGCCAATTTCAGAATTTTACAACTAAACTTAGGCTTTTACAAAGAAGAGGTACTTGTCAGGCTCAAACATTAGGATCGAGGGATATTCTGCACATTTGGTTGGTTATTTAGGCTAAGTGCGTTGTGATGAACAATGGCCTAAGATCTTTTCCTAACCAACTAACCTAAGTCCAAATCAGAGTAACAAGGCAAGATCTGAATTGAAACACAATATATGAATTTAGCAATTTAAGCTCACACTCACATGTCATAGATTACATTATCAACAAAAGACTCTCAAATCATGCTTCTCTTCTTAATTCTATTCTCACTTATCAGAACAAGCATTGTCAACACACTTAAGCATGCATGATTGCTATCTAGACTAACTAATAAAAAATTTTGTACGTATCGTTTTTCACAAAAAAGCACAAAAACACATATATGCCACAGATATCAGTGTTATATGCTACCGCTACTACCTAAATATCCTAAACATACTTGTTCAACAGGAAATTAATATCCACGGGATAAAGGAACACAGGTGAGAAAACCCCTAAGATTCAAAAATTGGAGTAGTTATGGGCCAAGGCTACTCAGACTTCACTGAGGTCCATAACTACCCACACCCCATCGAAAAAGAGGTGCATTATCCTCAATGCATACAATCAAAACAAAATAAAGCATCAGGGTAAAAAAATATACTTGGGCACCTAAGCACTGGTATATGGCTAAGTCTGACCACCCTCAACTTGCGTGGTGGCCTCCTCAGTATTAGCACCATGACCGAAGGGGTCAGCTCCCCTCACCTGCTTAAGCGCGTGAGCCTATCATAACTCCTCCTCCTATCTCAACTTCCTTAAGACAAGCTCGAGCTACTCCAGCTCTGTCAGCCTAGCATGTGATTGTATGATATCTGGATCATTATTTAGGCAAGGCCTCTTCCTGTGAGAAAGCTATGTAAGCTCCTCATAAGCAAATAAGTCCACCACCGGCACCAGGAGTGTAGTCTGGTAATGTTACTAGTATTGTCAATGTTATTGTGATGTCATGCTAGAGTCGTTAGATCTCTGTTCGGATGGTCATCATATATGCTGGCCAGGCCGTACTCAGGCTCTGCTGGACCCTCAACTCGAAGGCATCAATATGGGCATCCATGATAGAAAGATGGTCCTGAATAGCAGCGATTGTGTATGCCTACATATGGCCCTCTGACTTTGTAATCGCCTGGCAGACCCAGGGCCTGATCTGCTAAACTAATAGAGTCAACTAAGACTTATCATGTGATAATCAATGCACTATGCCCTAAATAAATACTGAGGACACATAAACCATACTTGCAGGTGTTATTTTTTATGTAGCATCTAGTGGTACAAGAGTAGTAGTAGTAGGCCCCCTCTCCTCATCTACCTTGGTCTATGGAGGCCTCTCCTCTGTGGCAGCAGTAGTGGTGGTGGGGTGGAACCTCAGGCAGTAGCACTGGGGCAAAGATCTCTGGCATAGGAGTTGGCGGCTGCGATGCTCGTCGGAGTTCTATTGGGTTCTCCTCAACCTTAATCAGGCTAGTATCCAAGTACGTTGGACCTCCATCAGTGAATCATGCTGGTGTAGAACAAGCATGGAAAGGGAATAGAGGTATACCTCTTCAACTCCACCTCATAGATTTGCTTGGGGATGAGGCAAGCCCAATCAATCTTATAACCAGCTACTATGTTGGCAACTAGCATTGCATGCTTCGATATCAAAATATTATCTACGAGCATCAGTCGAATATGTGATCTCATAATCGCCCACAAAAAGTTGGTGGGGAAACTAAGAGAATCCTTTGCAATAAGCTCTGAGTGAGTCGCTATGTATGCAGGCTCCGGACCATGCTCAGCAATCAAATCAGCCACCCATCTTATAAACCTGGCACTGCGGTTTGCATCTCTCATCAGGATCAAGTCCTTGGTATGCCCCATTCTGTGGTCAAACCCTGTTGTGGATCTGGGGCAGGGAACTTAAGCCTTAATAACATGCGGAGGATGGTGATATTCGAGATATCCACCTGTCAGCCGATCACTCTGGTCTGCATCAGTCTGGCTGAGCTAGGTCTTCTTCCCCTTAGGAAGAGTGCTCTGAGTGGTGGTTGTAGATGATGCATAGAAATCCCGTACAATGGTTGGGGAGTACCTCCTAAGTGATTTGGTCAGTCATTGGAGCCTATATCATCTGATAGTGTCGTGGAGAACGAGGACACTCTCTAATCTGGTTGAGATGACTCGAGGCTCATAATAAATTGAGTGGCCTAGATTGCCATGCTTTATGGTCTACACGTCCTCTGTGTATGTGTCCCACATGCCCATGGCACACCACCAACTAGTTAGAGTATCCAGGGGTGATGGTGATTTCCTTGGATGGGTAGAGGACTCTATCTCTAACTTGTCATCAGATACTGACTCTAAGCTTGACTCTTCTCTGGACAGAGTCATCTGAATAGAGCTGCTCTTGTCATGGTATCCTTCATCAGACTGGGAGTACGAAAGATAAGAGCCTGGGTCTACCAAAGTTTGGCAGCAGCCTGTGTATGTGGTCTGTCAGCATCCGGGTTAGGTCGGACGCTAAGCTTTTTAAGTGATCCACTTAGTGTGGGGGTCCACTCCTTCTCCGAGAGCTCATCTCTGAGCCTCCTCTGCATGGCGTTGATCTCTTCATGTTTCGACTTTGGAGCCATAGTACTTGAAATATAGACATTTATGCAACATGGTTATCCCCACATATTAGAAAACAAAATGCAAAAACATATCATATTTAACTGCAGAAAGGTCTAGGAAAGTACCTCTATGGGTCGTAGTGGAAACTACAAGCCATAGAAAGCTCTCATAAAAATGGTGTTCATAATTTTTTGTTTACTAGAATGACATCTATGAAACCACGTATGACTGATAGAAGGTTTTACGAGCCATAGACTGAGTTGTAGATGATTCCAGTATCTGAATTCATCATAGGCAGGGACAACAAAACCTTTGTACGAGTTGTAAAATGTTTTACGACTCGTAATAGGTCTCATCTAATGGGTACTCAGAAGTTCCATGTTTCTAGAATCTTATACGAGAGGCAATCATGACTTGTGGAATGGAGTTCTAAAAGACCCTCATAGACTAGAAAACTCAGTCACCTAAGTTTCTAAGTCCATTAACACGAACCTCATACAACTTTTTCAACCTATTCTACCAGCATTGAAGCAATACGCACACACCCACATAATTCATAACACAACAACAAATACCCTAGCATGATAATTAGCACAAGTACCCTATCAAAAATTATTAAACATGCTTTCCGAACCCTTCCGACCTCGTATGAATGAACTAACATCAAAAACCCAAACCCATTCCATCACACATCGAATTTCATATACATAATCGATTTATTTTCAATGGTGAATGATAACATAGTGTAAAACACATAATTCAAACATACAACAAGGAAACTACACCAAATTTCAGTACTAAACATATGATCAAGGATGGGAAACCATAATTCAATTATCAAACATATCAATTTTCCCACACATGGTTTTGTGTCTAAATTAACCATACCCGAAAAAAATTCTCAACCTAACCATATAATAATTGGTGAATTAATGGTGTTTAAAGGATAAAAATTTACCAAATTGAGTGATTAGATTGTAGGATTTGAAGGAGGAAATGAGATACTAAGAACCCTAGGTTGCCGAAAAAGCTCACCGAAAAGTGGTAGTGGTGTT
The DNA here is from genome assembly GCA_011800125.2 of Solanum clarkiae. Lineage (NCBI taxonomy): Eukaryota > Viridiplantae > Streptophyta > Magnoliopsida > Solanales > Solanaceae > Solanum > Solanum clarkiae. The sequence continues at coordinate 31,592 of JAABOM020065202.1, read as the reverse complement.
GTCGTCGGTGGTCAAAAAGATTTGGGATGGGGTTTTCCAGGTAGATTTTGTAACTAGGGCAAGAATAGGGTCAAAATATTTTGACCCCAATATTTATAGTTTGACAAAATTAGTCAAAACTTATGGGCTCGGACTCTAAGAAACCTCGATTATGGGTCGTAGAGTGTTTCATGGCCCGTAAATCATGGTTTCATAGAACATCCAAACTCTAGTTTTTGAGGAATGGGTTTCATGACTAGTCTATGAGTCATAAAATGAAGTAAGACTCGTAAAGTTGGTTGTAGAGACCCTAATAATTAGTCAAAACTTAGAAAACTTACTTGGGGTCCATGAGCCTTTTTCATGAACTATAGTTGTTTCTACGGGCCGTAAAGTTGGCTTGTGGACTAGAGTGCACAACCTTTGAACACTGTAAGTTGTACGAGTTGTAAAGTAATTGTATGGCCCATAGAACCAGTCACAGAGGAACTTCTTAATGCCTTTTCATCCAAGGATGGCTGACTTAGCCATGTACCTGCACATTCTTCACAAAATACACTATTACCCTATATGAAATCAGCCTAATGTCCAAAATTACAACCAAAATATGAAAAATAAAATTACCCACAAGTCCAAAAAACTAAAAATAAAACTATAACTAGTGTTATTACATCAAAACCCTTGGGTTGCCTCCCAAGTAGCGCCTGATTTATTGTCCTAACATGACTTAGACAACTTAGTTACTCAGACTTCACCAAGTGCCCAAACAATGTTCTTCAGATCATCTGGCCTCTTCATAGACTAACAGATATTAAAGAATTCTTCATCATTCAATTTAAACTTGATGACCAACTTCCATATCCACTAGTGCTCGAACAGTGGCTATGTGACTCCCCGGACCTAGGGCCTAGACGTAACTAGCAAATGGGGAACCTGAAGGAACCCTAAACAAGCCATGTAGCATATCATACACACCCTTGGACGCAAAAACAATTAAAATGACAATAGCAGATAAGCATAAATAAGGAGAATTGGGACTAAGAGTAAACTTTCATATCATACTCATCAAGAACCAAGAGAGTCAAGGCTCGTAGCATAGACACATAACATATTTAACAAGATCTCTACTACATGGATAAGAATGGGGGCCACGACAAACAATCGGGCTCACCCTCATAGTCAATACATAAATAAAGGTAAGAAAGTCTTAATACATAGCAAGCGATCATAAGTAATGTCCTCGGAATGGAGGACTCACTAACTAACTTGAGAGACAATCGTACTAGCCACGTGGAGGAGGAGGATGATCAAGCGGTACATCGGTTCCTACATGGTGACATCATGTAGGCATAGAGTATATGTTAGTAAGTTTGAATGTACTAAGTATGTAGGATGCAATGCTAGCAAGGGATAGGCAACATAATCAAAATGCATAATTATAAGAAAGGATAGATATAACATCGATATGACATGCATGATCAATGCATAAAGTAAAACATGCTTATAGATCATGCACAAGGAATATGAACTCAATATAGGATACATACTCAAACCCTTTTTTCAACCTTCATGAAATGGGACAAATAGCCCACACTTGCATATGGTATAACCTCTTTGGAGAGTGTTACTAATACTCCTACCATACGACATAGTCTTTTTGATAGAAAGTATAAGACGTCTTCTACTTTAATATATAATCTTTTAGGTAGGAGTCGTGATTCATTCTACCTTACGGCATGGCCATTTCGATAGAATGTCCACACCTTACGATATGATCTTTTCAGTGGAAACCATTAGTATTTCTACCTTATGGCATGGCCTTTTCGGTAGGATGTCCATACCTTACAATATGATCTTTTCGGTAGGAACCATTAGTTATTCTACCTCACGGCATGGCCTTTTCAGTAGGATGATCGTACCTTACGATATGATCTTTTTGGTAGGAACCATTAGTTATTCTACCTTATGGCATGGTCTTTTTGGTAGGATGTTCATACCTTACGATATGATCTTTTTGAAAGGAACCATTAGTCATTCTATCTTATGGCATAGCCTTCTCGGTAGGAATCATAGGACTAGCTCATCACAACATTACATTTCAAGTAACAAGGGAAGACCTTCTCCATTTTCTCAAGAGCATAACAACATGGGAACCTAACAATCTACTTACAACGCCATAGGTACTTTTTCATGAAAGCAACTTATATAAACATCTGCTATCATCATCATAAAGTCATTCAACTCATAAGACATGCATTAGGCCTCCAACAACTCAAGAATTCATAATCGGGCATTTTATCAAACACTTGGCAGGTGTGTAGTGCTAGTGTAAAACCATGCAATTCAAGAGTGAAATCATGAAATAAAAATTGAAGTAAAATATCCCACCAACACTTGGTAATATCATCATGCAATATACATTGAAATCCATCATCAAATCTCATAACAGACCATAGTTTAATATCCCAAAACGTGCATAGCCACAATAGACAAACCATCTCATAGTATGATATTGAAATAGGTAAACATGTGTTTCTAATAAACTTTTCATTAAAAACCCAACATATTTTGTAATAATAATTCATATTAAGTAATACCCATAAGAAATACAACTTGAAAACATGCAATTTTCATGAAAAGGAAGGGTTGGACTCCATAGGTGAAAAGTACCCATGGATGAAACCCACATACCTTAGACCTTGAATTTCTTGAAATTGAGTTGAGAAAGTCTTGAAAGCTTGCTCTTGAGTTTCCTTGAATTTATATTAGGGTTTTGATGGAGGCTCTTGAGAGAATTTGAGAGTGTATTCCAATGGGAGGAGTGAATTTGATCTTTGGGAAAGGGTTTAGGTCTTTAGGAAGTGTTAAGATAGTATAGGAATCCCCAAAAGGACAATAAAAATGACTAAATTTACGAAGAACCATTAATGAGATGAAATTTTCCAAAAACTCGTATATACCCCTACACATACAATTTCTACGATTCCGGGCACTTCCAAGACATATTTTCGGGCACCTTTTTTTTGGGATCGTTACAATATCTGCCCCTTGGGAATATTCGTCCCCAAATGTCAAAGGAACATATATAAGAAGAGTAATATAAAGAAATCAGCCCTAACAAAAATACAACAATGCACTTAAACACCATTTTAAATCAACATAAGTGTCAAAATCATCATGAACTTATCAATATAAACATGAATGAATGAAAATGACATAGGGGCTGAAACATAGGGCTTGGAATCACATGAAGGACTTAGTCATAATCTTAGGCCTGGTTAGAGTGAATGAGGTACTAGTATCACTCCGTTAAGACCGCTTCTACTTTCTTAGAGACAAATTTGACTTGATGATCCTTTCAAGATAGCCTTGACAAACACCACATCCTTATTAATCAACTTTTCCACCCTTCCATCCAATATTCCCATCGAGACCTCCTCTTAAGCCAACTTATCCTCAACAACACCCACAACCTCAAAGATTTCTATAGAATTAGAGTCACCAACACACCCTCTCAACCTAGAACTATAAGGAACCAGACAAATCATACCCATATTCATAGGCAATTCCCATTCGTATTCAACCTTATCAATCTTCCTGTACACTCTATAAGGACTCATAATCATAAACTCATTTGTCCACCTTAATCACACATAGTCCACTTGGTACCATGAACTACCATCTACCCTTTGGGAGACAACCTCTACTCTACCACCTTTCACCCAAAACCTCCAACTCTAATAAGGCAGAATCAAGGCCTTGCTTAATCTAGACCTCTTCAACCAAAGAATATTTGGAACCATCACGAATACTACACTACTATGCTCAACTTCCTCCAACCTAACCCCCAATCTAGCCAACCGATGGACCTCTCTAGTCACCCTTTTGCCACCATCATCAACATATGCTAGGCTACTCATAGGCACCCTACTTAGAGCACTGACTATAACATTAGTATTACTAGAGTGATAATGCACACTAATATCATAATCCTTAAGGAGTTCTAACCACCTCCTTGTTATCCTCAACTCACACCTATCGTATTTAGCAAACAACCTCTCATCCCCCAAGACTTGAAACGCTACCCCCAAATGGTTCACAAGCTCTAAATAAGCCAATACTCCATCACTAGAAACCACCACAAAACATCTCAAGGTAGGGTTTTATGACCCTATTCATGAAAATCCTAAACATACCTGTGCATAAGTCAACCAAACAACTCCACCAACACTCAAAGTGCTCGCTCCTAGTCCAAAAAGACACTTAGGGATATCACCTACCCTCATCCTGATTTGGGGACAAAACCTAAAGGAAAGATCAATCTTACAGAAGTGACTAACCCATTCTAGTTGACCAAATAGATCGACCATCCTTAACCATCATATTACAACCTTACGGGTTCTACACTCATTCGAAGCATGTTATGTAAGTAGCCAAACCACTCCAAGACCTCTAACCTATCAAACTAAGTTCAACCAAGATCACAAAACAAGACTCTATGCAATAAGAACATGGGGCATCACTTAGAGATCAATTGGATCTCAAGACAAGAATGGACCTACCTCTTTTGTTACAACTTGACAACCTCCCATTCAAAGACGGGTTCACTAGGGAGTCGGATTCTAACTCTATGGGTCCTACTATCAATTGAACATAATATGCATGCAACTAATCCACCCCAAGCATGACATCAAATCCACCACATCAACTCCAACAAGTCACAAGGCAAGATCTAAAGTAAGATGAACATGGAACGACACCTATGAACATTCTTAGCAACAACATACTCAACAAAGAGGTAGACACCAAAGGTTCACATGACAACTCAGGACACACACGAAGCCTACTAGCAACCAAAAGTAATAATGAAAGGAATAGTGAAACTTGGATCCATCAAAAATCAAAACCTTCAACTTACCTTCCTTCGCCTTCCTCTTTGAAGCAGCATGATCAACTAGAAGAGCAAAGAACATTTGTTAGATGGGAAAGCCCTATCTCACTTTTAATGCACGACATAGACCATAAAGAAGGAAAATATTTCCTAAAACGTCTCATAGCCTCTTGCTCATAGTTGGTGTGCACAACATAACCATGAACAAGCCTCTAATCGACTCAGTTTGTTGGACGCTGAGGACCTAACAACCTAGTGCTCTGATACCATATTTTTCACGCCCTGAACCTAGGGCCTAGATGTGAACGGCAAATTAGAACCCGAAGAAACCCTAAATAAGCCTCGTAGCATATCATTACATATCCTTGGAAGCGGAAGCAATTAAAATAAGTATAAATAACAAGAATTGGGACTAAGGGTAAACTTTCATATCATACTCATCAAGAACCAAGAGAGTCAAGGATCATAGCATAGATATATAACATGTCCAACAACACCTCTACTACATAGATAACAGCGGGGGTCACGACAAATAACCAGGCTCATCGTCATAGACAATACATAAATAAAGGTAATAAAGTCCTAATACATAGCAAGAGATCATAAGTAACATCCCCAGAATGGAGGACTCACTAACTAACTTGAGAGACAATTGTACTGGCCACGTGGAGGAGAAGGATGATCAAGTTGTACACTGGTTCCTAAATGGTGACATCATGTAGGCATAGAGTATATGCTAGTATGTTTGAATGTACTAAATATGTAGGATACAATGCCAATCGGATAGGCAACATAATCAAAATGCATAATCATAAGCAAGGATAGATATAACATCGATATGATATGCATGATCAATACATAATGTAAAACATGCTTCTAAATCATGAACAAGGAATGTGAACTCAATATAAGATACATACTCAAACACTTTTCCAAACTTCATGAAATGGGCCAAATAGCCCCCACTCGCCTTATGGTATAACCTTTTTGGAGAGTGTTACCAATACCCCTACCGTATGACATAGTCTTTTTGAAAGATAGTATAAGACATCTTCTACTTTATGATATAATTTTTTGGGTAGGAGCCCTGATTCGTTATACCTTATGGCATGGCCTTTTCAATAGAATGTCCTCACCTTACGATATGATATTTTCAGTGGAAACCATTGGTCTTTCTACCTTAGAGCATGGCCTTTTCGGTAGGATATCCATACCTTAAGATACGATATTTTCGGTAGGAACCATTAGTTATTCTACCTTATGGCATGGCCTTTTGGTAGGATGTCCATACCTTACGATATGATCTTTTTGATAGGAACCATTAGTTATTCTACCTTACGGCATGGCTTTTTCAGTATGATATCCATACCTTATGATATGATCTTTTTTGTAGGAACCATTAGTCATTCTATCTTACGGCATAGCCTTTTTGGTAGGAATCATAGGACTAGCTCATCACAACCTTATATTTCAAGCAATAAGGGAAGACCTTCTCTATTTTCTCAAGAGCACAACAACATGGGAACCCAACAATCTACTTACAACACCATAGGTACTTGTTCATGAAAACAACTCACGTAAAAATTCCTATCATCATTATGAAGTCATTCAACTCATAAGACATGCATTGGGCGTCCAACAACTCAAGAATTCATAATCGGGCATTTTATCAAATACTTGGCGGGTGTGTAGTGCTAGTGTAAAATCATACAATTCAAGAGTGAAATCATGCAATTAAATTTGAAGTAAAATAGCCGACCAACGCTTGGTAATAGTGTCGTATAATATACGTTGAAATCCATCATCAAATCTCATAATAGACCATAGCTTAATACCCTAAAACATGCATAGTCACAATAGATAAACCATCTCATAGTATGATATTGAAATAGGTATACATATGTTTCTAATCAACATTTCATAAAAATCCCAACATAATTTGTAATCATAATTCATATTAAGTAATACTCATAAGTAATTCAACTTGAAAACATACAATTTTCATGAAAAGGAAGGGTTGGACTCCATAGGTAAAAGGTACCCATGGATGAAACCCACATACCCTAGATCTTGAATTTCTTGAAAGTGAGTTGAGAAAGACTTGATGTTTGGAAGTGGGTCTTGGAATCCAAATCTTGCTCTTGAGTTTTTTTGAATTTGTATTAGGGTTTTGATTAAGGCTCTTGAGAGAACTTGTGTATTCCAATTGGAAGGAGTGAATTTGATCTTTGGGAAAGGGTTTAGGTCTTTAGGAAGTGTTAAGATAAAATAGTAATCCCCAAAAGGCTAATAGAAATGGCTAAATTTATGGAATGCCATTATGAAACGAAATTTGGCAAAAACTCGTATATACCCCTGTACGTACGAGTTCTACGAAAACAGACATAACTTCTTCATCCAAACTTTAAATAAGGTGCAACAAAGTGCGTTAGAAAGCTAATTCAAAGAGATTTAAGTTGGTTGGTCATGGACCACCCATTTCTTTGTATGCTAAGATATATTCCCCTTTAAAGTTGACCCTCCTACCGGTACTTGTGTAAAACTTAGCCAACGAAAATTCCTTTGAACTTGGCTTGATGTAGGGGCCCCAGACGATGGTGTTAAATGACATAAATAAACTTAACTTATATTTAATGAGATCTTGAAGCTTGAATGAGTTTCTTGAGATCCGGAATGAGTTTGGGATACTTGAATTTGGATGAAGCATTAGTCTAAGTGTTTGAGAAAATATTGGGGAATGTCTTGTATGATATGAAGGTGAAATATAGCTAAGTATAGGTACTTTCTCATATGATAAGACTTATACCCAAGACCCAAAAGTTTTGGATTGGAATAAAATAACTGGGCACAAAATAATGCACTGTCGCGTCGTGCCAGTGAAGTAGCTAGTGGAAATTGACACTTTGAAATTTTGGATTTTGCTACAATTGCTTTAAAATTTTGGTTAGACCCATTCCCCACTAAATTTGACCCCTTGAACAAGAATATGAAGTTGGATTTCCAAAATAATGTACAGATGTTGAGATACATGTAAAATACGATTCTAGGCACTTCCGAGGCACATTTTCGGGCACTTTTTTAGAGGTCGTTATAGGCTAGGAATGGCCTTCCTAAGATGATTCGGACATCAAAATTAACTTCAAAACCTACGATCACAAAGTTTGTGGGAATATGAACTTCTGAACTTTAACAAGTATATCATATAATATCCCCACAATCTTCTTTACCGTATGGTCAACCGTGAATAATCGCATGCTCGTCAAAGTAGGGGCTCCCAGTCCTAGCTTCTTGAAGACTACAAAAGGAATCAAATTTATGCTGGCATCGATATCACACAATTCCCTTGTGAACTCCACATCTCTACTTGTGCAAGGTATGGTAAAAGTGCCAGGATCTTCTCGCTTTTAAACTAAGGACCTTGTAGAAATTGCACTGCAATGTTGAAGCTCTTGGGAGAGCTCCTGACTCATAGTGCACTTCTTCGTCACCAGGTCCTTCATGTACTTTGCATACCCTGACATCTTCTCTAAAGCCTCGATGAGAGGGATGTTGATGTTGAGTTGTTGCAGCATAGAGAGCAAGTGCTTGAACTTGTCTTCCTTCTCCTTCTTTTTAATTCTTTGAGAGAAGGGAGGAGGAGGCTTGAGAATGGGTTTCAGCCTCTGTGGCATATCTACAGCATCACTCACCCCATCCTTATCATAATCATCTCTGATATCTGCATAATCTCCATCTACTGGCATGGGAGGATCAATAATGTTCTTGCCACCACGAGTAGTAACCACCATACACTACCCTTCATTATTAGGATTCTAAAATGTGTTGCTAGCAGTGTACCCCTCTAATGTTGGTGTAGTTGAGTTGATACTTGACCAAACTATTGCTCAAACTATTTGATGGCAATAGAATGAGACTTGATTTTTTAATTTATATTGGAGATCGAAGATATCGTCCCCCTCAGAGTCTCAACCTGTGTCTCAGCTTTCTTCAACAGGCGGTCAAACATCTCCTCAACTCTTGAACTACTAACACTGGTGTCGCAGTTGTATGGTGGTACATAAGGACCATTTCTATAACCATCTTTGTAGGCCTAATCAGCATCTCTGTCTTGGCCCGATTCCTGTCATAGTACCTTCTGTGGTTATCTCTGAAAGCTCCATCTAGATTAAAGTTCCGACCATGGTTTCTTTGATCTTGGCGCTAATAGTCCTGATTAGACCCTTAGGCGTTGGTCTAGAAGCCCCCCGCCTAATCATCAATGAAATAAGTGTCCTTCTTATAGTAGGGATCATCATATATGGGTTCTTGCAGAGCCTGATGAACAACTGCATTGACATGTTCTTGATTCTACTTCTTTATCACCTCCATACCTGTATGAATTCGGGCAAACTCTTGTATAATCTCTTCATTTATTTTAGCTTTCTCCGAACCAATACCGACAGCACATAAGTTTTTGGTAGATGTTCTATCTCTTTGCCTCCATGCACGATTGGTCTTGACTACTCTCTCCATCCTTTTAGTGATCCTTGCAAATAGTTGATTTAAGAACATGCCCCCCATAATGGTACCATCACAGGTTTGACTATTCTCATCCAGGGCATTATAGAAGATCTTCAATAGGAAGTTTGTCTGAGTTATTGATCTGGTCTTTCAACTTGAGCTTTTTCGATCTTGGGAGTACCTCTCTAAGAAGGCCCTCTGCAAATTAGTCCAACAAGTGATCAAACACTGCGGGAGCTCAGATAGCCATAGTGTTGCATTGCCTATCAGAGACAGTGGGAAGACACGAAGTCCTACAACATCCATATATAGATTCTATCTTCCCATTTAACTCTTATAGATAAATGCAACATTGTGTAGATGGTTATGAGGATCCTCTAACGGTAGGCGCGCAAACAACCCACAATTTTGCAACATCTGAAGCAACCCACTAGAAATGACAAACTTTGTGTTGGTCATTAGTTATGGCAAAACAACGGCTCTAGTCACCTTTAGAGCCATAGGGTTCAGCTAATATTGATTCCACTGATAAGCGTTGGCATTAAAGTCCTTTGCTTATGGAGCAATGTTCTCAAAAGGAGGTGGAGTTTCATTATCTTGCATTCTTATTCTCATTCCAGTTCAGAGCTGCATTTGCCGTTTGTCGCGTTGTTAGAATTATCTTAGGCCATTCTTCTTAGTCTTCTCTGGATATCTGGGTCATATGGAGTGAAAAGTATGCATCGACTTTATGTGTTGAGCATGTACTAACTTAAACCTTGAAAGAAAACAAAAATAATAAAAAATGTAAAATGAGGGAAATCAGGATTAATTCCTAATTACTTGAATTAAACAAATCTAGCCGTATTCCGCAGCAACGGCGCCAAGATCTTGATGTCTCCAAAGCTACACTCTTTTTTGAGGCTAAATCAGTCATTGTCAAAATACCCAAGGGAATATGGTAGACTTAGAAGAATTCAATATTGCAATTTGGGTTATTAACCAACTTATCTCCCAAAAGGGGGGGAGGGGGTTTGATAATGAGTAATGAAAGTAATGCTAAATTAAAACAAGTGTTTAACCAATATGGACAAAAACTAGGGTATTGTGTTCCCCATGATTCCCTAGCTTAGTATCACCGGATAATTAAATTCTTTTCTTGTGTGTAGCATGTAGAACGGTAAGTTAAGTTCATCAAACCCTTTGGTCCAGGCAAGAGGGAAATTTTACTACGTGACTTGGTCCATCCCATAGTGTGACATTAATAACCCTTACCTATTGGCCTGGTACAACCTCCCCTTGGCCTAGTTCGATTGATTAGACGAGAAACATCAATCAAATCCTATTAATTAATCTCTTTTCCTATTCGTTACTACCTTGGTCCAATTAGTAACACTAGGCGGGTTCTAATATTGGCCACCACTAGAAAGCATGCAAAATGAAGAGAATTAATTAATACATACATGCACATTTTCAAGAATTATGAATTATCCGATTTTACCTTATTAGTACTTCATGGTTCCCACAACCCTAGTTGTAGATTTAGCTACTCATAGTTTATCTAGATACAAGATTTAAGAATTTGAAAATAACATAATAGAGAACTTAAACAATTGAATTAAGCACAAGAAAATCCAAGCTTCAATGAGAATCACAAGATTGTAATTAGAAGATGAAATTAAAGTGTACAAGTGTTTCTCAAACACTCCAATATTTTTCTCTATTGTATCTTGCTCTAAATTCACCCACTCCTAAGAAAAATAACCTAAAAACCTATTTATAATGTTTAAAATTTAAATCCAAAATAAAATAGGATAACTAGGTTGGCATGCTTCACGAGGTATATTACGGGCTATATAGTGATTTATGGCTCATTGGGCTTTCACACTTTGTTGCCTGAATTCTGGAGTTGGCTTCTATGATATCCCTCTACAGTTCGTAAAGGGTTCTATGGTCCGTATGGCATTTCGTCTGATGAAATTTCTCCAAGTCTTTACTTTTTGATCCTCCGGGTACGAGACTTGATTTATGACTCGTAAAGTGTTTCATGACTCATCTGCATATTTGTAAACCAAACTTTAGACATCCACCCTTCACTAGAATTACACCCAAAACCTCCTTCACGGCCTATAGAATACTCTACGCCCGTAAAAGGGCTCGTGGATCCCAAAAACCAGCAACTTCTGATATTTTGCTTAAAATCAATGCCAACTCAAAAATCCTACAAAACAAACATAAAATAACATCAAAACTACTAATATCATGTTGAGAACATATAAAATTCTAAGTTTTAAGCATCAAAAGTGGTGTATTTTGACAACACATCAGTTACTCATTATCGAATAGCTCCAGCTAAAATAAAGGAGCTAAAAGAGCAGCTCCAAGATCTATTGAGCAAGGCTAATTTCCCCTAGTGTTTAACCATGGGGTGCCACAGTCCTGTTTGTAAAGATGAAGCATGGATCCATAAGGATGTGTATTGATTATAGACTATTGAACAAAGTGACTGTCAAGAGCAAGTACGCACTTCCCTATATAGATGACTTATTTGATCAGTTTCAGGGAGCAACCCTATTTTCTAAGATTGACTTGAGGTTCGGGTATCATCATCTTCGGATTCGGCCATTAGACTTACCCAAAACAGCTTTTTGGACCAGGTATAGCCACTATAAGTTCCTTTTATGTCCTTTGGTTTGACTAATACCCTTGCAGCATTTACGGAGCTGATGAATGGAGTGTTCCATCCATATCTAGAATCATTCATGATTGAGTTCATCGATGATATCTTGGTATACTCTAAGATTAAGTAGGACCATGTGAGGCATTTGAGGATTGTACTCTAAAGGCTCAAGGAGTAGAAGCTATACGCAAAGTTCTCAAAGTGCAAGTTTTGGTTGAGTTTGATGGCATTCTTGGGGCATGTGGTGTCCAAGCAGGGTATTCGAGTTGATCCAGTGAAGATTGAGGTCATCTAGGGTTGGACTAGGCCTATCTCGACTACAAAGATTCACAGTTTTGTGGGCTTGGCTGGTTATTATTGTTGTTTTGTTTAAGAGTTCTCCACTATTGCAACTCCACTAACTAGGCTTACTTAAAAAAGTGTGGTATTTTATTGGTCCAGTAAGTATGAAGAGAGCTTCCAAAAGCTCAAGTTATTGTTGACCACAATTCCTATTCTAACATTGCCAGAGGAGGTTGTTGATTTTATTGTTTATTATGATGCCTCCGATATGGGGTTAGGTAGTGTATTGATGCAAAAAAGGAAGGTTATTGCTTATGCCTCTAGATAGTTGAAGGACAATGAGAAGAACTACCCTATTCATGATTTGGAGTTGGCTAAAGTTGTTTTATGTTAGAGTTATGGCGTCACTATCTATATGAAGTCTATTGTGAGATCTTTACTGGCCATCACAGTTTACAGTATATCTTTAGTCGACGAGATCAAAATTTGAGACAAAGAAGGTGGATTGATCTTCTGAAAGATTATGACTTCATTATCCTCTATCATCCCAAGAAGGCCAATGTGGTGGCCGATATATTGAGTAGGAAGGCATCTAGCATGAGGAGTTTTGGCAGCTATCTGGGTTGAGAAGCGACTCCTGGATAGAGATGTTTAGAGATTTGTCAAATGGGTTGGTGACATTACAAATTTCAGAGCAGCATGGAATACTTGCTACTATTGAGGGCTGCTCATCTTTGATGGATCATATTTATGAGAGGAAGATTGAGGATGTGAAGTTATGTATTATCCGAGATAAGATGATTAGAGGTGAAGCTAGAGAAGCAGTGCTTGATTCTGATGGTATATTAAGGATTAGGAGTCATATCTATGTGCTTAATATGGGTTATTTGGTTAGATTAATACTTGAGGAGGCCCATTATGCTAGGTATTCCATTCACCCAGGGGCAGCAAAGATGTACCATGATTTAAGTTAGTATTATTGGTGGACTAGTATGAAGAAAGATGTTTCATAGTTCGTATCTGGGTGCTTGGCATGTCAGCAAGTCAAGCGTGAGCACTTGAGACTAGGTGAGGAGCTTCAGCGGATGTCCATGCCCGAGTGAAAGTGGGAGCATATTTCCATGGACTTCATTATGGGCTTTCCTCCTACTAACGGGGGTTTTGACTCTATTTAGGTAGTGGTGGATCGTCAGACCAAGTCTGCCCACTTCATTTCGGTCAAGGTGAAGTATACAGCTGAGAGACTAGCCCAGCTTTATATTAGTCATATTGCGAGACTTCATGGGTCCTACTGTCTATTGTATCAGATAGAGGCTCATTGTTTGCTTCGCACTTTTTGAGGGCTTTACATTATGAATTGGGTATTCGTTTGGACTTGAGTATAGATTTTCACCCCCCAGACTTACGATCAATCTGAGAGGACCATTCAGGTATTAGAAGATATGCTCTGAGCTTGTGTTATTGATTGTTAGGCTAGATGGGACCAATATTTGGCCTTAGCGGAGTTTGCTTACAATAATAGTTATCATTCCAGCATTCAGATGGCTCCTTTTGAGGCTTTGTATAGTCAGAGATATAGATCACCCATAGGTTAGTTTGATATAGTAGCGGTGGTGACTATAGGTGTTGATATGTTGAGAGATGATCTTGAGCGGTACGATTGATTCAGAGTAGATTGGTGACAGCCCAGAGTCGCCAAAAGAACTATGCTGATAGGATGGTTCGACCTTTGCAGTTCATAGTTTGGTTGAAAGTTTCACCTTTGAAGGGTGTTATGACATTTAGGAACAAATGCAAGCTTAGTCTGAGGTTCATTATTCCTGTTGAAATCCTTGATAGAGTAGGAGAGATTGCTTATAGACTTACCTTGCCACCCAACTTATCTTTAGTCTATCTGGTATAATGCGTTTCGATGTTGCAACGTTATATTCTGGACAAATCTCATGTGATTTCTATGGATTCAGTGGAGTTGAGCTCGGTTTTGACTTGTGAGGAGCAGACGATAGCCATTTTGGATAAACAGGTGAGGAAGTTGAGGACTAAGGAGATTGCTTCAGTAAAGGTCCAGTGGAGCCATAGGCCCTAGAGTCAGGCTACATAGCGATAGAGTTGGATATGCATGCCCAGTACCCTCAGTTATTTGAGCCTTCAGGTATGTCCCTTGTCTCATGTTCGAGGATGAATATTGTTTTTAGTAGTGGATTATGTAATGACCTTAAAGGTCATTTTTGGTATTTTTGACCAAATTTTTCCCCTCTCGAAAGTTGCCTTGGGTCATTTTTGTGTAAGTTCAAAAGTCAAATTTTGAAAATATCGTAAAAAGTTAGAGTTTTGCAAAAGAAAGAGTTTTAAAAGGCTTTAAGTTAGAAAATTTGAGTTCTGAAGTCATTTCGAGTTTTGTGTATCAGAATTTGATGATTCCATTAACTCCGAAATGCCGAATCTGATCTAGGAGAACTTGCATAACTGAATTTGGAGTTAAAATAGAGATTTTTAGGATCAAAGTTGCATTTTCAGTTCATTTTGGATCATAGATTTGACTTTAGTCAACATTCGGGGTTCCAATGATTTTGAGTGGTGAAACTAGTGCTAGAAATGCCCTCATTGTAATTTTTAGAGGTTCTATGAATATTTTGAATTTTTTAGATCTGAAACTAGTTTAAATAATCCTTCTCGGGTTCGGGACCACGGAGATTTCGAATTTGATTTTGACGGTTCCATTGAGTCCAGATTATCATTTCTGGTAGGGTTATATGTTTGGTTTGTGTTCAGGGGTTTCTAAACGAATTCCCGAGGGTCAAGTTCTTGCTTTTTGTTTGGGTTGAATTGTTGGTGCATTGTTGTTTCTGGTGCATCTGGCAACGGTTCTTTGCATTCACACCTCTTGGGCCACGTTCGCAGAGACCCAGTAGCTAGATCTTTGCATTTGTAGGGTGATTACCGCATCTGCAGAGGGTTATGCCCCTCTATTTTTTGCCTTCACGGAGCATTGCACGTGCCTAAACAATGTCTCGTTCTAAAATACATGATTTGAACTCTTTTCACCGTTTTGGACATTTCAAGCTTCATTTTCAAGAAAGATTTCATGGATTTTTAGGCAAAGTGATTGGATAACTAATTTGTAACTTATTTCAATTATTTGCAATGATTAATTTGTGTTTCTAACATCTAATTTGGGGATTTAATAATGGAAATTGAGAATTTCGAGAGTAGAATTTCCTAAACTTAAGTCAATGATTTCTCCCTCATCTTAGCTCCTTTTTTGAAATCGATTTCACCATTGGATTCTTTGTTATAGGTAGAATATTTTCATCAATACATTTTTAGTTTCTGGCTACGTTCTTCAGCATAAGATGTTTGACCATTTTACCTTTTTTTCTCCAAATTAATTGATTTTAGTGTTATTAGATTCGTTATGTGATTGTGGTGCTATATTTTTATAGATTGTGGTGATTTAAAGTATCATAGGAGAGGGAAAGCGGTGATTCTTTCTTGATTTTGAGGTTTTATTTGAGGCAAGTGGACTTCTAACCTTTTGTTAAGTATGAATGAAACTTATATGCTCGTATATGCATGGAATTGAGTAATTGTACCACTCTAGGTTTGATCATGACTTCTCGTATTGAGTATTTATTCATGTAGCTATATACTGAGTTGTAATTTAATTTGAATATATAATTTATGTGATCTTGTGATTTATTTGGTGTTGAGCGAGATGGTGCTTATATTGTGATATGATGATATTGAGATACTGTTGATATGAGACACTATTGATACTGAGACATTGATGATATGGAAATACTAATGATATTGAGATATAGATGGCTCTGAGATAATGAGATCATTTTGATTGATGTTATTATGATATTATTGTGATTATGCACATTGCATTTATTATTATTTATGCATTAGTACTTGTGATGGCTACGGCCGAGATGTGAGTAAGGAAACATGTGGATTGGTGGTTGAGGTCTCTACCGGTCGAGCTGGGGTAATATACCTGTAGTCCGAGGTCATTATCAAATGGGTCTAAGGTCCTTTTAGAACAGGTGACCATTAGCCGAGGTCTTTGCTGGTGGTGTTCACAGATACATGGTCTATGTGAGACCCCCATGGATTTCGATCTGAGGCATATATATGGTCATTAGATGTATATCGTAGCGCAAATATGCATCATGATTATTTGACATTGCATTGCATTGTATTGTATACATCTCATGGCATCCATTCCGTCTCATATCATATCTAATTGATATAGTTGCATATTGTGTATGAGATGGAGTACTTATTGTATACCTGATCTCTATGTTAGTGTTGGAGTTATCTATACACTTGTGTGATGAGATACTATACTAGAAGATGAGTATGTCTATATTACTGTGATCTATATATTATATTGTACTGAGACTTTTCTTGTTGCAGGGTTGTAGTCTGGCGAATTGTGGTTGGGATTTAAGGAGTTACTTGTGTTTTTCATTGTTTTATCTTAGGTTACTTTTATTTACTGAGTACTCCGTATTTAGTGTTCATCCCTTGCTACATTTTTGGAGGTTGTGAGCCCAGTCCATATTTCTAGACTTTCTTCTTCTTGGATCGAGCTTTTGGACTTTTGTAAGGCAGCTGCTTATGTCTTCAGCAAGGCTTGAGGATTACAATTTTATGTTTCAGTTCTATTTGAGTACTCGACATTATGCCTTGTATTTCATTTGAGTATTCTATATATAGAGGTGTGTACATGTGATACCAGTCCTTGAGATAGTTGTAGCTTGTTTTCTTCCGCTTATCTACATATTTAGACCGTTATCTTCCACTTTATCTTTTTTGTTAAGTTGCTCAGGTTTTGGATTAACTAGCCTTGGTGGGTTAGGTGAGTGTCGTCTCACCCGAATTTTGGATTGTGACATTTTTTAGTGACTCCCAAAATGTCAAACCGAATATCAGCCTCTGAGAGGGAATTAAGATGAAAGGTTGGATATTAACAACAAGTGGTGCATACTGGTCATGTCAAAGGAATAGATCAACCTTCCCCTTTTATAAATTGATAATTTTTCTGTGAATGCAGAAATGATAGATGTATATCTCAACATTGCCTGGATGACCATCATTTCAGTAAGATAAAATATTGTCTAACGCTTTGTGTTGCATATGCTCGAGATTTGCATTGCATATACCCAAGAATTGCACTGCCTGTGCCCAAAAATTGCATTAAATTATTTTGCTTGAAAAATTGCATGTGCCCGAGATATGCATTGCATTATGCTCGAAAATTATATTTCACATTATTTTGGCCCTAAAATTACATTTTGCATGATTTTGGCTCGAAAATAGCATTGTATTATGCCCTGAAAATTACTTTTGCATGACTTGTGCCCAAAATTTATATTTTGCATTATTTTGTCCTAAAAATTACGTTGCATTTTGTCCGAAGATTATATTATTTTGGAACAAAAATTGCATCGCGTCATGTCTGAAAATTATACTTTACATTATTTTAATCCGAAATTACTTATGCTCATAAAATTGCATTGTATTATTTTAGCCCAAAAATTGCATGTGCCCGAGCATTTGCATTACATTGTGTTGGCGTGAAAACTGTATTACATTATTTTGGCTCAAAAATTGCATGTGCCCGAAATTGCATTTTTACATTGACCCAAGAAAATTTACATTATGCATGGAAACTATTGTTGCATTGGCTCGAAAAAAATTGAATGACATATTATTACCATAATCCAAAAGAATGATTTTCCATGGTCTAAAGACATCATTTCATGGCTTAGGGATTTAATTTCTACTTACATGCTCCTAAGGTATTCATGGTCCAAAGGCATCATCCTTCATGGTTTACAGACATCATTTCATGGACTAAGGGTTTAATTTATGCTTATCATGTTCTGAAGGTATCATCGTCTAGAGGTATCATTTTCCATGGCCTATGAACATCATGTCATGACCTGATGATATAATTTATGATCAGCATTACGCAAGACATTATAACTTAAGTCATCGTCCTTATCGTCTTATGGCAAATTTCATGGTCTAAAGAGGGAATTTGCATCATGTTTATGATTCTTTTTTTTGGTTACTTAATATGCGCACCCTGACCATTTTATCTAGTGTATCCTTTCAGTTACAGATTGCATAACTCGCGGATCCTCAGTCATTTTGCCTTTCGCTCTAAAAATATGCCTTTTGCTACCGATTACAATGAACTATTTGTTCTTCTTTCAGATCGTCTGTACTATCCTCCTGTCCTTATCTTTTTAATCAATATCTGAATCACTTCTATACCTCGATCTTTCCAATTTTAACTACTATGCTCCTATTCAAAGTCCCGAACCATTAATTTCATTTTAGAAATTCCATTCGTTCCTAAATTCAGAACTACACACGACCTGATTCTCGCCAGAGATATGTAGGCGACTTGAAAATCGAAGTCTCGGCCTTAATATTTTTACAACTTCTTTTTGTTTTATTTGGTCCCTCCGATAATATTTTATGGGTCAGACAAAATTGGCTACTCCATTAACTTTCTTTGCTCGACAATTCATTCTTCATTCCCAAGTTAAAAAGGGGCAGCTGTTGAAACTCAATTTTAACCAACCTATAACTCATCTTAGGTTGTCATTTGATTAAAATAGGTATTTTTAAATTTTTAAATAAATGGATTTGTTTTTAGCTCCAAACAAAATTATCCACTAAATCTTAAAATGACTATAACTTTTGTTTGATACTTGAAACACAAAAGGAGAAAATATCTCTTTGAAAACAAAAAAGTGATAAAACCACAAACAGACTTAATCAAACAAACTAAAACCCATGTCATTGTCTGACTCCTCAGCGGGCTTTTCCTTTTTCTCCTCCACCTTGGCAGTAGCAAGAGCAACACCAAAACCAGCAGCTGCAACTGGAGCAGCAGCAACGGCAAACTTGCTAGGATCCGCGAGGTATTTCTTCATTTTGTCGGCCAGAGTGAAAGAGTAGTCGGTTTCAACAGCAATGGACAACACATTCTTGTAGACATTGATGAACATGTGTGGTGCAACAGCTGGAGTTGGGTATGAGATGGCCAATGACAAGGAGGTAACCACAGATACTCCCACGACAAACTTCTCAATGAGATGATCCTAAATAAGGTCGAAAACCTTAGGACTGAAGACGGATCTATTGTCATAAACAGAGAGAACAACAAGATCATATGAGAATGACCTGATTCCAAGCTTGGAAAGCAGGGCAGCTTCACAGGAATCAACTTTATCACCCTTCTTGATGAGCTCCACAGGAGTGAGAATTTCAATAGTATCCTTGTTAATCTTGGTAGGAATGTTAAGCACCTGGAAGAAAGAGGTCTGAGAGGGGCAAGACTAGTGTTGCCAGGAGGACAACAACATCAATGGATCCACCAACAATATGAGCAGGTGCTCCAACCTTGTACTTTGTGCCCTCCTCACTCACTTCCTTCAGGTCATCCTTGGTGAAGATCCATCCAACATTACCAACAAGCATAGGAATGAGATTTAGAATGGCTTCATTTTCAGTTTTTTCAGCATGAACTCTAATTGTCCTCTTCAACATAGTATTTTTCCTCACATGAGAACAACAGAATCACCTCTCAACCCCTTCCTAATGTTCTGTAACTGATTAGATCCAACATTATCAGCAGCAGTCACAAGCACCTGATTGTACTCATCCAGAAATTGACACATCTTCTGATCATAAGCAATCTTCTTCTCAGCCTTAGTTGTTTTTGGAGCTATTTGATTGAATTGGTTTCAGATAAAAAACAACTAACAAAACCCTAAAAGTAAAAAGAAGAGATTTTTACAGCAAAAAAGAGGGCCAAGACTGGTTTGAATTCTTCAGCCAAGGTGGACAACAGCGGCACCGTCACTTTAACCTCTTCGATTCAAATCTACTGGTTTGTTGGAAAAGAGAAAAAGAAAAATCTTAAGCCTGATTTATCCTAAATAATTTAGTTTATTTTTAATTTTATCAAATTAATTGTGTATTTTTAATATATTTTTTAAAATAAACTTTCAAAATTTGTTCATTAATTATTTTGCCATTTTTTTAATTACCTTTCATATTATTAGTATTTACTTTTATAATAAATATTATTACAGTAGTAATAGTAGTAGTAATATGTGTTATTTTCTTTATTAATATTGTTTATTATTGTTGTTGTTACTTTCATTATTTATTTATTAACAATATACTCATTATTATTGATATTATTAAGTGTAATATTTTAAATATAATATTTTACCATTATATTTTATCAATTTTTAACTTAAAATAATAATTTTAATATGTCCAACTATTTTTACATAGCAATTTTGCATACATTACATATTTTTTCTTTATATAAAATTATTATTTGAAAATATATTTTTATAAGTGTGTATATTATATTTATTAATTAGATGACAATCTATTCAATTTTATCTCAATTTGTAGCCTTTTTAATTTAACTTATTTTAAATTTTAATCAAATCATTTACGATTTATGTCAATTCTCGTCAAATCTTTTGCAATTTCTTTCAATTCTAGTCCAAATTGAGTCAATTTGTAGCTCAATTTTAAATCTCGATTCAATTTCTTTTTTTTTTAAACTCGAATAAATCATAACTGTCCATCTCCCTTAATCCAACAATCTTGAAAATTTCTTAATAATTTCCTTTTTAATTTACCCATAACACCCCCAAACCTTTTTTATTCTCCATTTCTTCTTTCTCACCACCATAGCGGGCGACCTAGGCTCCCACCGCCTCTGCTAGTTGTCGGCAGAAACCACCTAAAGACCCCCCGTCACCACCACATGTATCGCCCAAACCCTAAACTGATGACCCCTTTCAAAAAACCCAAACTGCTCTCGTCCTCCCTTTTTTGGTGACGAGTCATCACCAAATGAACCTCTCATCTCCCTCACTGCCCCATCGAAACAACCACCTCTAGCAGCTCATTCTTTTGTCCTCTCATTGGTGACTCCATCCCGTTACCCCCGCTGCTGCAAAGCAGCCACCAAATGACACCCCCTTCATCTCCTCCAAACCCACCACAACCCCTCCCCCCCAAACTCCATGCAAACAGACCCCAAGAGTCGCCCCCTTTCTATTCTCTCCCTTTGCTGGATTCTGCCGGAAAACCCCATTCTAGCCACCAAAATTGACCCACTAGAAACCCTTTTTTTCTCCTATGCCTCCAGCGTCACGATCCAAGCCTAGGTCCTAGACGAGACACGACGAATGGGGAACCTGAAGGAACCCCAAGCAAGCCTTTTAACATATCATTACATATCCTTGGTTGCGAAAGCAATTAAACAACAATAAAAGAATAGAAATAAGAGTAAAGGGACTAAGGGAAGACTTCCATAACATAAACATCAAAAGAGTCAAAGCTCACAACATCAATACATAACTTGTCCAACAACATCTCTAATACATAGAATTGAGCAAGGGCCAAGACAACTTTCAGGGCTCACCCTCATAGTCATAAACATGCATTAAAAGAAAGAGACTCTTTATACGTAACATAGGATCAAAGAGATTGTCTCTGAAATTGAGATTGCTTTGAGAGAAATTGTACTAGCCCCGTGGAGGAGGAGGAGGAGGAGGATCAAGTGGAGCTCCGGTTCCTATATGGTAACATCATGCAGGCATAGAGTATGGGTTAGTACATTTGAATGTACTAAGTATGTAGGATGCAATGCGACAAGAGATAGGCAACATAATCAAAATGCATATTTAGGCAATAAATGAGCTATATGACATGCATGAATGATGCTTATAGTGAGACATGCTTACATAGAACATTTTACATGTGTAGGAAGAGACCATCATTAGTAACCAAGGCCTACCACCTCATTGACGAGGCGATTGAGGTATACATCCCCCAATATGGTAGCACGGGCCTACCAACCCCCGAGCGAGGCGATTGAGGTATAAACCCCCCACTATGGTTGCAAGGGCCTACCACTCCTCGAGCTAGATGATTGAGGTATTATAAACCCCCCACTATGGTTGCAAGGGCCTACCACTCCTCGAGCTAGATGATTGAGGTATATACCCCTCCCCCAATATGGTAGTTCGGGCCTACTACCCCCTGAACGAGGCAATTAATCAACTTCCAACACTAGAGATACCATTCATAAAATCAACACGTATACACATCTCTTTCATCATCATAAATTCACTTAACTCATATACCATACATTAGGCCTTCAACAACTCAAGAAAGCATTAACCGGACATTTTATCAAACACTTGGCGGGTGTATAATGCTAGTGTAAAACCACATGCAATTCAAGAGTGAAATCATGCAAGAAAACTTGAAGTAAATCAACCCACTAACACTTGGTAATATCCTCATGCAATATACATTGCAATCATTTATTAAATCTCAAAATAGATTATAGATTCATAGCTCAAAACATGCTTAAACAGTCACAAGTTTATGAAACCCCAACATAATTCATAGTAAGTAAGACTCATAAGTAAATCAACTTAAAAACATGCAATTTGTGTAAAAAGGAAGGTTGAGTATCATGGGTGAAAGGACCCAATGGTTGAAATCCACATACCTTAGCTTTGGAGAATTCCTTGATGAAGATTGGATTGAAAACATGAAGCTTGAATGAATTTCTTAAGACCCGGAAGGAGATTTGACACTTGAATTTTGAGTGAAATATTTTTCTAAGTGTTTGAGAGAGTATTGGGAAATATCTTGTCTGATATGGTGTTGAAATATGGCTAATATATGTATTTTTACGTATGGAAAGACTTAGACCCAAGACTCAAAAGCCTTGGACTGAGATAAAATAACTGGGTAAAAATAACACTGAGGCACGCCCCATCCGCGTCGCACTAGGGGCGTGCACTGGAATTTGCAACTTTGAAAATTCATTTTTTGATACGGTTACTCTAAAATTTGAGTTAGACCCATTTCCCACTTAATTTTGCCCCCGATCAAGAATATGAAGTTGGATTTTCAAAATCATGCACAAATTTTGAAATATATGAATCTTACGATTTCGAGCACTTCCGAGGCACATTTTCAATCACTTTTTCTTTGGGGTCGTTTCATCCAGCCCTTTCCCCGAGGCGGAAAACCCCCTTTCGTGCGCCCTTTTGCCCAAAATAGAGAACCCTAAAATAACTCCTTTTTACCTCACAGGAAAAATTCCTTTACCCCTCTCGTCTTTTGGTTCAGCAGATATATCGCCGGATTCCGGCAAAGAATCAGAAAATGAGGATGATAAGTCGAAAAATCTGAAACTGGACAGAATTCAGTTTGATTTGATAATATTATTGCTTACTATTTCTTACTCTTTCGACTTTAATTGTGTGAATTATATGGGTTTGTTGCTTTTCCTATTTTTTTTTTCAAACCAGTATAACCTTCCTCACATAGCCTGGAATGTTGATTTTCTCATACATACTCTTCCTGACGTGCAGAAAATGCGATTGCTTGCTGGTATAAAATATTATTATGATGTTCTTAGTCTGAAATTAGTCCAAATTGCATGCTTGGCAAAATCCTTGTTCTGCCCGCCTGTTGAGTAATTAGGAATATGATTTCGCTCCTAATTGATCTGATTTCGAATAACCACACAAATGTATCCTCTTTTAACCCTTGTGGATATGTGTTTCTTGGTGAGCCTGATAAGTTCATTTTCAATAGCTCAGATTTGTCCAATTCAAGTTTGGCGAACAAGGTTATAGAGGAAGTCCCACTGGTGATTGATTGCGTTATAGGCAATGGTAGTTGCACTGAGGCAAAGAAATCATGAGATTATGCTTGCGGAGAAAATAGTGTTTGTGTGGATTCTGAGACTGACCTCAGAGGTTATCGCTGCAGCAGCAATACGGGATACCAGGGGAACCCTTATATCGGTCCAGGATGCACAGGTAAGATAATTTAACGATGGTCGCTAGAAGACTGGATTCATGATTTGAACTTTTTGGGTTCGAGTTTGAAATTTTTGCTCCAACCTATTAGATAACTTGATTAGGAATCTAATATTTGAGTCAAAGTTACTGTGTTCCAATGATTTTATATGTGTTGAGTTGAGGGTCTATCGAAAATAGTCTTTCTTCCTTCTGATGTTTGATTGATTGCCAGATGTAAATGAATGCGAGAACGAGAATCCTTGTGATGGAATATGCAATAACTTCCCTGGAGACTACACCTGCACTTGTCCACATGGTCAGATTGGTGATGGCAGAAAGGATGGCCATGGTTGCATCCCTCGGAACTCTAAGTCACCCATCCTTCAACTCTCACTCGGTATGTCTACTCTATGTCCAGTCAGACAACTTCATTTAAAATAAAAATGGTTGGAAACTAAGTTGCACTTTCTTATATAATGAAATTGACGTAAAAATACCATGTAAATCTTTCCATGTGTGTTAGTGTGTACCTATAAGGGTTGCCGAGTTGGTCGAGCAGGTGATCTCCCAAATGAGGGATTTCAAATTCGAAAACCCCTATATTCTTTCTCGGTCGAGTTAGTCGCACTGGAGTAGTGCGGTTTACCTCTCCTATGTGATTAGCAATCTATTACACTGGAACAAGATTTAAGTGACTTTTGTAGAGTGTTTCTGATAAGAAGAAATGAAATATATTCATTTCAGGTTTGTGCTTTGGCTTTTTGGCTTTGGTCATCAGTGCAACTTGGATATACTTGTGCATCAAAAAAAGATAGCTCCTAAGACTAAGGGTCTGTTTCACCTTGTGATTGGAATTGGTGTAATTATTAGGGTAGTAATTACACACCCTGTAATTACACACTCTAGTAATTATATTGTCTTGTTTGTTTGTCAAAGTGTAATTACAGTGTAATTCCCATTGTTTTGTTTGGAAGGACAAATGTAATTACACATTTAAATTAACAAATTAGATTTAAATACATTAATATTAGTATTTATTTTTTTAATTCTATTTTTAAACAGTTTTCAGAGCAAAGCAATTCATGGACACCACATACGATATATATATACATACATAATCACGCTTGAAAAAACTGGACAATGAAGAAAAACTGAAAAAACTGCCGCAAAAAAGAAAAATAATAAAACCACGCTTGGAAACAGACCGACGTATTCATCCGAAGCAGTCGCATAGATTAGGCTCCTTCAATATGTTCCAGATTCGAAAGAAATCCTGAAAAGTACACTCATTCTTTCTCCATAATGCATTGCGTTCCTTCCCTTCTCCTCCATAATGCATTGTTTTTTCTGCATCGTGCAAAGCGCTGCCTTCTTATTATCTCCTAATGACGATCATCATCCACCTCACTTCAACTATGATCTACAAAACGAAGACTGGATCAACTCTGAAATTCGGAAAAATAAAGATAAAGCTGCATCCAAAACAGCGGACAAAAAAGCAACAGGAAAAAGAAAACTCCAACCGTCTGAATTGAAGCACATGTTTGCAAAATTTGAATACAAAGGCAAGCGCCCCATGTCAATCATATGAATTGAAGCCCATTAATGCGCCTGCATTGTCCAAAAATGTATTGAAAGAAGAAGATGACTATTATTGTGATTTGGATTTAGCTACCTTGAAGGCTATATATCATTACTTCTTCAATCATGGGGTAATTGCATAGCCTTATACAGAGAATTTTATCAACTACATGAGGCTTCATTCCCAACTTGAAATTCCGTGGCATAGAATTGGTGGCTAAGATTGTTATTTTAGAGTACCAATTCTTTACTCTTATGGAACTGCTGTAGTTGCGGGACATTACCGTGATATAATCCACCCTGTTTTTCGCGAAAGTTTCTGCTTGTCTATGGGTTTATGGGGTAATCCAGGAGATTATTACACAATTCACAATGTTGATGTAATCACAATAAATGAAGGGCAAGAAAATGCAAAACCATTCAATCAGTTCTTGGATGAAGAAAATAGAAATCAAGAAAAATTGCAGGCGGTGATAAAGGAAAACGTCCCATGTCGGAGTTATATGAATTCCTGGACAAGGAGCTGCACCTTCTAAAAATGAGTTGCAAGAAGATAAGTATGATTATTTTCAGAATTTGGCGATTTTGAAGTCAATGTACCAGTACTAGTCCATATCCGATAACAAAGGAACTAATTGATTACATCAAAGTTTTAGTCCCCACATTGATAGTTCATGGCGAGGAATTGGAGGCTAAGATCATCATATTACGGAACAATTTCTTAGCTGTTACGACAATGGTTGTTGGATTTGATCCTGATAAAATCCACCCTTTTCGTCGCGAAATATTCTACTTGTCTATGGGTTTATGGGGATTATTCAGATACTATTGTCAAGTTGATGTAAACTAGGAGCACGTTGCAGTTGTTGAGAACGTGAGAAACGTACTCTTGTATCATGTCTTTGCCTTCATCAGCCTCTAAATGCATTTGCTCCCGAAATAGCACCAGTAGAACTTGTTGCTGACCAGTACCTGTGTAGCTTATGATATCTAATATATTTGATTGTTGTACAATGCAAGTAACACTGCTACTATAGTTTACTGAATGTTACAAACAGCTGATGCTGAAATAGTTTTTAAGAGTTCAGATACTCTTCATAGCCAATAATCTTTCCCCTTTTACCAAAACCTCATCTCTTCTGTCTTCTTGATATTGGGTCATCCGAGCTTGCAACTTTATATCTCTGAATCAAAGCTCGGTGGAATCCGTGACATCATTTACACTTATGGTCTACAATGTTTAACGACAACTACTCTCACAGGCTACATCAGCGCCAAATCCTACCTAAACACCACTCTTCGCGCCCAAATGCCATCTATGACTGTTCCCTCAAGCCAAATTTCCAAACGCCAACTACAAACACTTCCATCTACTGCAAAAATTATTTGCCGCTCATTTGTGACAAATCGTATGCATCTATCATATGTTCATACGCTAATGCAGCCAGTGACACAAGCCATTGACAAAATCAGATTGTAAATTGAAATTGTTACTCCCTCCAACATAGATGCTTCCGCTCTTGCTCTCTGATACAGTTCTCCAGGCAAGAGGACTGCTTCACTTCTGCAGGCAAGATTATAATCAAACTTTACGGTTAAGTGAATTCACCCTCATCTGTTATGAATGAAAAGCAACTATCATATATTTTACCTTTGATGCAGACGTCAAACGCTAACTGTTAGTTCAAATTAAATTATTACATAAAGCTTCATAAATGCCTACCACTCTTTACTGCTTTTGATTTCTCAGGTGAACTGGGATAAACTTGGTACTTTCAAAGTCTTCCGCTGGGGAAACAATATTTTCGGCTTCAGTTCTCTAAGAACCTTGATTATACTACCATCGTAGAATTTCTCCCCGTCAAATCATCAAGAACCTATCATAAAGAGCAGAACAACCTAACTACTAAAATCAGTTCTTATTCATTCTTCAAATCAACCTTACTGTTAGTGGTCCGGTTTGTTTCCGCCATGTTAGCCTCTCACCGTTGGGATACGAAACTGCCATGTTTAAGGGACTTTCAGAAAGTATATATTGTAGTGGAGCTTCTGCCCATGATTTGTGGCAAAATCCCGATTATAGTAGAACTGCACGGTTGTCCAAGTTTGGAGAGATGATCAGAGCAGCCTTTGGCTTTCCTTTGGATAGACAAAACATCCCAAGAATAGTCACTGGCCCTAATGTCCTCTTTGTTCGACATGAAGATTATTTAGCTCACCATGTCACGGCAGAAAGGTACAGTCTAGGCTTAGCAATGAGCAACAAGTATAAGGAACTACACAGAGTGCAAATTAAATGTGATTAATGGATTATTTGCCCACAGGTCCATGAAAGAGCAAGTTCGAGCAAGTCAAGATGCTTCTGTCATTGTTGGTGCTCATGGAGCA
The DNA here is from genome assembly GCA_011800125.2 of Solanum clarkiae. Lineage (NCBI taxonomy): Eukaryota > Viridiplantae > Streptophyta > Magnoliopsida > Solanales > Solanaceae > Solanum > Solanum clarkiae. The sequence goes on along the minus strand of JAABOM020065202.1, from coordinate 3,424 downwards.
GGTCTAACACACATTGTTTCTGCAGCACCAAAAGCTGTAATACTAGAAATTATAAGCAGTGAATATAGGCGGCCCTATTTTGGTCTGATTGAACAATGGCAAGGATTGGAGTACCACCCCATATATCTGGTATTGTCTTTGCGGAACCACCAGTTGTGCTTGACGAGCTCAGAAGCATTTTTGAGGAGTCTTGGCTGCTAAATATGCTCGACGGTTTGAACAATTCTTCTGGAACTTGGATCCTGAGAGTCGTGTAAAATATGTTTCATGGGCAGTTCTATAGTCAATCGCTGCAGTCTTGATCCTCAATCTGGTGTTCACAAGCTTCACAGTTTCCCGCAGTTACTAATTTACAAGCCCTCTCAGTTATGCACTACCAGAATGACCATAATCGTGAGCTCGTTGAAGAGCATAGTCTTTATGGTGTAAGATTACAAGCCACACACGACACACACATTTGTAAATCAGATTTTTGACTTGTGCACTTACAAACTAATTACTATATATCCAACATCTAAATAGTTATTACTAATGGGGTCCACACCCATTTGCAAAAGGAGAAGGCAAATTCAAAATTGGTCAAGAATTGCTGCAATTTGCAAATTGCAAGCCAACTATCCTCTTCTCCAATTGGCCAAGAGAAGAGGTGGAGAAATTTTTTTCTCCTATGAATAGAGGCTTCTGCTCTCATTTAAAATCATTCAGAAAAGAGAGAAAAAATAAAGGGGGAGCCACAGAAAAAATAGTGAGTATTTTTCTTTTGTGAGGTATACTATAGACTATAAAATAAAATAGTATGTGAAGAAAAATAGAGTGTGTGATTAGGAAATATTTTTTTCTTAAAAGAAATAGTGTGTCCACTATTTTTGGTATTTTTCTCTGAGAGCCTACTATTTGTAATAGTAGAAGAAATTGTACACTTGTGCCTACTTTTGTAATAGTAGAAGAAATACAATAGAAGTATTGATTTGTGGACGTAGCCCAAAAGTGTTGGGTGAACCACATTAAATATTTGGTGTTATGATTTTCTCATTTTTCATATTATTGTGTCATATTTATTTTGTGTTATTCCTTATTTTTTTCCAACAAACTAGTATCAGAGTCGAGGTTCTATCTGAGTATGCTCTGTGGTTGCAGCATAGTCTGAACTTCCACATCAGAAAAGAATTACTTTGGTAAAATAATTTTACGGGAAAAATAATGGAAGCTAACACTAGTAGAATGGTCACTTTGAATGACACTAACTATGCCATTTGGAAGGAAAAAATAGAAGATCTACTTTATGTGAAGAATTTTTATCAACCAGTCTTTGCCACTAAAAAGCCTAAAAATAAAACAGATGAAGAGTGGAATTTGTTGCATAGACAGGTCTGTGGATTTATTAGACAATGGGTTGATGATAATGTGTTGAACCATATTTCTGGGGAAACACATGTTCGTACCCTATGGGAGCATCTTGAAAGTTTGTATGCTCGAAGGACTGGGAACAATAAAATGTTCTTGATAAAGCAGATGTTGAGTTTAAAATATATTAATGGTTCTCCAATGACAGATCACCTGAATAATTTTCAAGGAATCATGAACCAGTTGTCTGCTATGGGAATTAAATTTGATGAAGAAATTCAAAGCTTGCTTCTACTTGGTTCTCTACCAGATTCTTGGGAAACATTTAGAATGTTATTATCCAATTTTGCTCCAGATGGTGTGATCTCTATGATTTTTGCCAAGAGCAGTGTGTTGAACGAAGAGATGAGAAGAAAATCTCAAGGTTCTTCTTCGTCAGATGTCCTAGTGGCAGACGAGAGGGAGAAACAAAAATCATGGTTCTCTGAATAGAGAACACAACAGGAGCAAATCTAGAGGCAAACTTAAAAATGTTGAGTGCTATCATTGTGATATGAAAGGGCACACAAAGAAGTTCTGTCGGAAATTGAAAAGAGAGAACAGAGAAAAAGAAGAAGAAAATGAAAATTGTCTTGCCACCATTGCCACCGAAGATCTTCTCACCATTCTTGATGCCGATCTTATAAATATTTCTTGTGATGAGTCAAGTTGGGTTGTGGACACTGGTGCCGCATCTCATGTGACATTCAGGAAAGATTTTTTCTCTGCCTATACTCCAGGTGATTTTGGAACCTTGAGTATGGGTAATGAGACTGTATCCAAAGTAGTTGGTATTGGTGCAATCTGTTTAGAAACTAGTATAGGAACTAAACTAGTTCTAAACAATGTGAAGTACGCACCAGATGTTCGTCTACATCTCATTTTTGTTGGGGTATTAGATGATGAAGGATATAGCAGTACCAACGGTGGAGGAAAATGGAAACTCATTAAGGGTTCCTTGGTTGTGGCTCGTGGTGAAAAACGTCATGGTCTATACTGGACTACGGCTTCTACTTGTACCAATATGGTGAATGCAGTTGAAGACGATAAATCTTCAACGTTATGGCACAAGAGACTTAGCCACATCAGTGAGAAAGGACTCAATATTCTAGCCAAGAAGAAATTGTTGTCAGATTGCAAAGATGCTAAATTAGAAAAGTGTGAGCACTGCCTGGCTGGAAAGCAAAGTAGAGTTTCCTTTAAGTCTAGCCCTCCTTCAAGAAAGACGGAGTTGCTTGAGTTGATGCACTCTGATTTATATGGTTCAATGAAGACAAAGACTTTGGGTGGTGCCCTCTATTTGGTTACTTTCATTAATGATTGCTCGAGAAAACTTTGGGTCTACGTCTTGAAGACTAAAGACCAAGTGCTAGGTGTCTTTAAGCAGTTTCAGGCTTCAGTTGAAAGAGAAACTGGAAAGAAACTGAAATGTATTCGTACTGATAACGGTAGTAAATATTGTGGATTATTTGACGAATATTACAAGCATCAAGGTATTAGACACCAGAAGACTCCTCCTAAGACTCCTCAGCTAAATAGTTTGGCAGAGAGGATGAATAGGACCTTGATGGAGAGAGTTAGATGTTTGCTTTCTGAAGAAAAGTTTCCAAACTCCTTTTGGGGGGAGACATTATTGACCGCTGCACATATGATTAATCTATCTCCTACTGTGGCTTTGCAAGGTGATGTTCCAAACAAAGTTTGGTATGACAAGGATGTTTCCTATGACCATTTAAGGGTGTTTAGTTGCAAAGCATTTGTATATGTGCCGAAAGATGAGAGGTCAAAGTTATATACTAAGACAACACAGTGCATCTTTGTTGGATATGGCCTTGATGAATTTGGTTACAGGCTATATGATGCAATTAAAAAGAAGCTTATGAGAAGCCGCGACATCGTCTTCATGGAGAATCAAACAATTAAAGACATTGAGAAAGCGGAGAAGCTGGAATCCTCCAGTTCTGATGGTGTGGTTCATTTTGATAAAGTGCCTCATGAAAGTGTGCATGATGTTGGCAGGCTCGATGATCATAACGATGCC